>JADBJO010007191.1:92500-102500 GCA_016801955.1 Conus betulinus
TCCTCACAAAAACAGGGAAAACAGTTACTATCTTCAATAAAACAGTTATTATCGTTATTATCCTCAGGAAAACCCAGAAAAAAGTTAACTGCCTCAGGAAAAAAGGAAAACAGTTATCATCCTCAGAAAAGCAATTACTATCCTCAGCAAAACTGGTAGCACAGTTAAAAATCTTCAGGAAAAGTAATTATCCTCGGAAAAACAGGAAAACGTTATCATCCTCAGGAAAGCAGGCAAAGCAGTTAATATCTACAAGAAAAAATTATCCTCTGGAAAACGGGGAAAGCACTCAATATCCTCAAGAAAAAACATGGAAAACAGTTATTCTCCAAAGAACAACAGGGAAAACAGTTATCATCCTCAAAAAAAAACAGTTATCATCCTCAGAAAAAACAGGGAGAAACAGTTATGATCCTCCGAAAAACAGGCAAAAGAGTTATTATCCTCAGGAAAAGAGGAAAAAAAGTTATCATCCTCAGGAAAAGTTATTTTCCTCAGGAAAACTGAGAAAACAGTTATTATCCTCAGGAAAACTGGGTGAGCAGTAAATATCCTCAGGAAACAGGGGAAAGTTTAAAACAGTTATCATCTTCAGGAAAACTCGGAAAATGGTTATCATCCTCAGAAAAAGTCATTATTCTCATGAAAAGTTATTGTCCTAGGGGGGAAAGCAGGCAAAACAGTTTACTACCCTCAGAAAACCAGTTATCATCCTAAGGAAAAACAGTTAATCGCCTCAGGAAAACAGGGAAAAAACCCAGTTATCATCCTCAGGAAAACAAGGAAAGCAGTTATCACCCTCAGAAAAAAGCAGTTATCATCTTCAGGAAAACAGGGGAAAAAATTCAAGACAGTTATCATCCTCAGGGAAAACGGTTATCATCCTTAGAAAAACAGTTATTATCCTCATAAAAAGTTACTGTCCTGGAGAAACAGGAAAACAGTGAAAACAGTTATTACCCCCCAGAAAAAACTAGGAAAGCAGTTAATATCCTCAAAAAAAAAACAGTTACTATCCTCGGGAAAAGTTACCTTTCTCAGGAAAAGTCATCATCCTCAGAAAAAAACCAGACCAAACAGTTCTTATCCTCAGGAGAACTGGAAGAGCACTAAATGCTCTCAGGAAAACAGTTATTGCCCTAGGAAAACAAGAAAACTCGTTATTATCCTCAAAAACAGTTATCATCCTCAGGAAAAGTTATTATCCTGAGGAAAGCAGGGAAAACAGTTAATTCCTTCAAGAAAACAGGGAAAACAGTTATTATCCTGAGAAAAACAGGAAAATAGTTATTATCCTAAGGAAAACAGGGGAAATAGTAACTATCATAAAAAAACAGGGGAAACAGTTATTATCCTAAGGTAAACAGGGGAAACAGTTACATGCCTCAGGAAAACATGGAAAACAGTTATTATCCTAAAAGAAAACAGGGGAAACGGTTATTATCCTACCGAAAACAGGGGAAACAGTTATTATCCTAAGGAAAACAGGGGAAATAGTAACTATCATTAAAAAAAAAGGGGGAAACAGTTATTATCCTAAGGTAAACAGGGGAAACACTTAATTGACTCAGAAAAACAGGGGAAACAGTTATCATTCTAAAGAAAACAGGGAAAGCAAATATTATCCTAAAGAAAACAGGGGAAAGTTATTATCCTAAAGAAAACAGGGGGAACAGTTAATTGCCTCAGGAAAACAGGGAAAAGTTATTATCCTAAAGAAAACAGGGGAAACAGTTATTATCCTAAGGAAACAGTTATCCTAAGGAAAACGGGGGAGGGGAGAGTTATTATCCTAGGGAAAACAGTTAATTGCCTCAGGAAAACAGGGAAAACGGTTATCATCCTAAAGAAAAACAGGGAAAGCAGTTATCACCCTCAGGAAAACAGTTATCATCCTCAGGAAAACAGGGACAACAGTTATTATCCTCAGAAAAAAAACAACAAAACAAAACAGGGAAAGCAGTTAACACCCCCCATGAAAATAGGGAAAAAATCATCCTCAGCAAAAACAGGGAAAACAGTTATTATCCTCAGAAAACCAGTTATTTTCCTCGGGAAAAACAGGGAAAACAGTTATTATCCTCAGGAAGACAGTTATTATCCTCAGAAGAAGAAAAAAAAACAGGGAAAACATTTATCAATATCAGGAAAACAGGGACAGCAGTTTCTATCCCCAGGAAAACAGGGAAAACAATGTGTGATCCTCAGAAATACAGGCAAGATCACAAGGAAGATGGCTGTGATCCTAGGATAATCACTGTTTTCCCCCTCTCTCGTCATTTGCCTTTACAGGCTACTAAGCTCCCATATTTCACAGGACGTCATAAAGACATTGCAAGCATTGATAAGAAGGACAACCAGCCTGCCACCTCTCTGCTACAAACACAAGGCACGTGGTTGTATGGCAGCCCGCTCATTTTACAAGACTGCATGAGCGTGTTCGTGGTGTGTGTGTGTGTGTGTGTGTGTGTGTGTGTGTGTGTGTGTGTGTGTGTTTTTGTTTGTTTTTTACTCCCAGTTCTTATAAAACAGACAGCACTTTACACTTTACAATGGAAACGAAGAAATGCTGTCTGTGTGTCTGTCTGTCTGTGTGTCTGTCTGTGTGTCTGTTCGTGGTCAAAATGTGCTCCCCTCGCACCAGACAAAACTTCTGGGCCGATCTTTCTGAAAATTTGTAGGTGTGTTCATTATGGGTCACCACGGATGATGCCCGATGTTTGATTTTACCAGAATAGCCGGTTACTGACGGCTATAACGGCCCAAAACGTTTTTTTTTTCTTTATAGAATATCTCAGAAAGTACTTGGTCGAATTTTTTTTTCCCTTCCAATAAAATTCATGTTATTACCTATCTTTTGCAAACACCCCTATTCCATCCACTGAGCCACCTAACCTACTACCACTGCTCTTGTCACAGCCAGGTAATACAACTCATAGTCTCTCTCTCTCTCTCTCTCTCTCTCTCTCTCTCTCTCTCTCTCTCTCTCACACACACACACACACACACACACACACACACACACACACACACGTGCGCACACACCTCCTTCCCCCACTACTACTACCACCCACCACCACACCTCTCTCTCTCTCTCCCTCTTCTCTCTCTCTCCAAACACACACACACACACACACACACACACACACACACACACACACACACACACACACACACACACACACACACTTCGCGCACTCACAACACCCTGCAAGGTGCCAGCCGTCACAACACAAGCATCTCCATCAGCCAGGGCCGAGGACCTCCAAACCTTCTTCACCCTCCACCCTCCAGCCAAATCTCAACAACAACAACAACGACAACAACAACAACAACGACAACAACAACAACAACAACAACAACATGAAGCATCTGTGCTGCGAGGAACGTGGCGGTGAGTGGAGGGGGGGAGGGGGGGGGGGGGAGGGCGATCACAGCTTCACGAAAGGGATTTAGTACGGAGCGGGGGAACGGAGAGGAGAGAGAGAGAGAGAGAGAGAGAGAGAGAGAGAGAGAGAGAGAGAGAGAAGAGAGGGGGGAAGAGAGAGAGAGGGAAGAGAGAGAGAGAGAGAGACGGGGGTGGAACGTACACGATTTCCATGCGTCCCAGACAAACCAACCCACCACCATTGTTGTCATCCTGTCACCACGACATGAATGCCGTGATTTCTGACCACGGTGGATTTACCGGATCTAGCAGATGACAGACTGGTCTGTATGTGAAGGTCAGGCATCTCCGCCTAGCTCAGTGTCTTATCATGAGCGACAGGCAAGAGGACCGTCAAGTCTAAAGTGCATTCAATCCTCTGCTGTGAGCCAGCCAAACGGTAGATGGGAAAAGTCTTCGGAAATCATGGAGCGAGGAAAAGACATGCGCGCATTACCCCCCCCCCCCCCCCCCCCCCCCCCCCCCCCCCCCCCACCACCACCACCACCCTCCGTTCATCCCTCATCATGGCGTCCAGCAAGAATCTGAACCTCTCAGTTTCACTGTTATTTCCCCGTCCATCAAACAGGACACTCTCAGCGTTGTCGTCAGTGAAAAACAACCAAAACACCAGCCGCAGTGGCGAAGTGGTTAGCGTCGCGGACTCCCGGCTGGGAGGTCGTGAGTTCGAATCCCATCAGAGTCATGTGGGGTTTTTTCTTTGCCCCGACCGGCTCCTACCCAGAGCTGAGTTTTGCTGCGGACTCAGTTGGGAAGACTGGGACCACACAGTCGAGTTTTTCATCCACATAATGGATGCGTTTCTGAGAGTGTTGCTCACATTTCCTGACCAACACTGCAGGTGTCTTTATCTCTCGGGCCTGGTTGACGCCGCCGGATATATTATGAAAGGAAGCGTAGAGTACACAGCCCTGTCATGTAGTCTCAGACCAAAATGGAAATCCGTAGCATCATCTTAATCATCCTCATTCTCATCGATAAGCATAAAAAGGTCTCAAATTCTGTGGCCCTTCATGCCCTGCTCTCATGGTGATCTCAATTTCGATGTTCTCTCCCACTTCTGTGGCCTTGGTTTGGTTCCGTCGGGGTCACCGGCATCGGCGAGTCCATGGGGGCTGTCGTTGGACGGACGTGGTGGCGCCCTCCGGAGGGAAAGCTCACTCACGCCGGCTCCGCGACTAAGCAATTATTGTCGTCAGTAGGGGGCTTAGTAGGTGGTGTCCTGCGTATGTTAGATCAGAACAGGCGCCACTGAAAACACCACCGAAGTGACTCGGCAGCAGCGCAGTGTCTCCTTCGGTGGGTTGCCTCTTGACGACTTGACAGTGACTGCTTCCTGTGGATTGCCGGTGCCGGGGCTGCAGCGGGGCCGACCGGGCCGTGGCTGTGGACGGGGTGTGGGAATGAGCGGCGTGGGTGCACTGCCTCTGAGGTGGCGCAGAGGATGGGACACAAAAACAAACAAGCAAACAAACAAACTAAAATGACAGCAACAGGCAACAATAAAACAAACAGCACTTCACTTCTGTCTAAAGAGGCAAAAACTTACACACACAGTGAAAGGTTAAAATGATAAAAGTCCTCATGGCCAGAGAACTTTCAGAAGTTCACCGTGTCGGGGGAAACGGCATCATGAGAGACAAGGCCCAACCCCCCTCCTTCCACTGCCTTCTACATTCCCTGAACTGAATCAGGTACCCATTTGCTGATGGGTGGACAAAGCGAGTTTTCCAGCCGAAAAAAAATTTCTCTCTCTCTCTCTCTCTCTCTCTCTCTCTCTCTCTCTCTCTCTCTCTCTCTCTCTCTCTCTCTCTCTCTCTCTCTCTCTCTCTCTCTCTCTCTCTCTCTCTCACACACACACACGCACACACACACACATACATACACACTACATACACCAATTAATAATAACACGTGCTATCTTTACGAAAGATATAACTAAGCAATGTTGAGAGTGTTCTTCTTGTTTTAATCAAAAGAAAAAAAAATCCGGAAAAATACCCTACTTTTTACATACAACAAAACACTACATCTAAAATGTATATCAACACACAACACAGCAGAACAGACAGCTAATGCTCAGTCAAGTGATTGAACTTTCTCTACCATGTGGCCATAATTAACATGAGCGCGCACACACGCACGCATGCACACACACACAAACACACACACACACGCGCGCGCGCGCGCGCGCAAGAAAAACACACACACACACACACACACACACACACACACACACACACACACACACACACACACACGGATACTATACATCATAACCCAAAAAAGCGTATAGTCTTTCTAGGGTAAAGGATGGACAGTGGGCCGCCACAAAACGCACAAAAACAACCCTTGGATGACCGCAAAGAAAGCGAAGCCTGTAGGATAGTCTTGGACGGACGTGACAACGGGAGATGGGCTCCTATCAGGCAAGAATACTGCATCAGAAAAACTGCTTGGTGGGGGGTCTTGTATGCCGACACAGACACTGTTGTACTCCTTGACCGTTTCCAGACTTGAGAAAGTCTTCAGCTTTAGGATGAAAACAACAGCACCGAGGATCAAGAAAACACAGGCGACTACCTTTTTTCATGCAGATTACTGTTTTCAGTCATCAAGAAAAGAATAATTGTAACTGTAACGAGAAAACACAAATTTCGATACAAATGCATTTTCGTTAAGAAACTAGTTGAAAGATGTAAGACAGAAGAAAAGCACACACACACACACACACACACACACACACACACACACACACACACACACACACACACACACACACACTCCCCGCCCCCCCTCCCCCTTAAACAAAAACTATCATCGTAAACCATAAGCTTTGAAAACGGTTACTTAGCACTTAATCCGACTTCTGGCATTGTCTTAGCAGAGAGAGCCTGTAAAAGTCTTCCATTCCACGCAGTGATACCGCTGCGCAGGTACATGAGTCACAGTGACCTGCTTTCAGCACTGATAATTACTGTGTTCATGTGCCATAATTACTATTATCACGGATCATGATTATTCTTTTTAGGTATTTACATTTTACCGCCACATTACTGGGCTGAAAAGCGAAGAAACGAGTAATAAAGTATTAACATTAGTGATAAATACTGTCTCGAGTGAAAATGGTAAATATCATTTTCTTCAGAAAAAAAGACATTTTTCACAAGGACAACGGTTTTTGCGGTCTACTGATCATTCCCATAGCATTGTCAAGCGATTTCTCGTATCTGTTGTTCCTTGTGAAGGATGCAGAGAAGCTCAAACTTCTGTCAATATTACTGTTTACAAGAGTCATAACTACTGTTATTACGTGTCACAGTTACTTTTATTTTTCACAGTGATCAAGTTTTACTGCTATATTAGGACGAAAAGCGAGTAAACGAGTAATCATGACGTAACACAATCAGCAATACCTAATGTCGTCGAGCGACAATAACAATTATTAACCTTTTTAGTTTTAAATTGCTTTTACAAAGAAACCCGAGTGGTATGGACTTTTGGCACAAGTTTACTCCCATACTTTACTTTCCTTAAAGTCAGATGGAGAAAAGCTGAACATACCTCATAATTAGTGTTTGCATGAATCATATTAACTCTTTTCACTGGACACCATTATGAACTGCAGGAGTCATAATTACCGTATCCACGAGTCAGAATTACTTTTTTCGAGGTGATTACATTTTCACACGCCATATTAAGCCATAAAAAACAAACAAGATAGTGAGTAATAATGAAAATAACACCAGTAACAAATAATGTCGCCATGTGCAAAATGGTAAACATCAATTCACAAGAAAATCATTTTTTTTTTTCCCACCAAGAAACCAGACTGTTACTGACTTTTACACCCTAGATGTCTTCCCATGTCATTGATTATATCGTATAATCTTTGTGTGCACTCCAAAAAGAAAACTGAAGTATAGACAATGACCTTTGATTCAAAATTACAACCAAGAAAAAAGAAAAGGGGGGGGGGGGGGGGGGGGGGGGGGGGGAAGAAGAAACAATTTCAGCCCCAAAAATGAAAAAAAAAAAAAAAGGGGGGGGGGGGGGGGGAGGAAACGGGTTAATGCTCGGTGTTGTCTCTTAAAAAAAAAAAAAAAAGTTTCAGACAGTGGTGAAAAGTCACGGGCACATACTCGATAGTCAAGTCAGTGCATGTTCCCTTCTAACCAACCGACCATGCCATGAAGCTTAAAGAGAGAGAGAGAGAGAGAGAGAGAGAGAGAGAGAGAGAGAGAGAGAGAGAGAGAGAGACGAGAGAGAGAGAGAGAGGAGAGAGAGACAGACAGACAGACAGACAGACAGAGACAGAGACAGAGTGACAGAGAGAGATACGATGGGAGAGGGAGGGGGAATCTTAAAATGGAATGATACATAGATCAAAGCTTTTTTTTCCCCCCATATTCATATGATCCCCACGGTCAAGCCCCAGCTCTGGAGGGGGGAATGGACGGGAAGGGACCTAAAAATCCAATGACCCATCACAAGCTGGAACTGCGATGGACGGGGGGGGGGGGGGGGGTGGGGTGGGGGGGGGGGGGGGGGAGGAGGAGGGGAGGGGGCGAAGGGGGGGGGGAGGGGGGGCAGAGTCTTGATATCGGAATGATACGATCATAGACTGAAACTTTTTTTTTCCAAAATGATTCTGAGAGTCAAATCCAGTTCCAAGTCATACAAGCATTCAGAAGAGGGGGGGAGGCAGAGGCAGGGGGGGGGTGATGAGGGGTGAAGGGGAGTAGTGATGAGGGGGGGGGGGGCCTTAAAATCGAATGACACGATCATTGATTGAAATGTTCACAACTGATTCTGACAGTCCAATGCAGTTCTCAGACATACTAGCATTCATCTATATATATGAATCAAGGGAAGGGGGAGGGGAGGGGGGGGTTGGTGGTGATGGTGGTGGTTTCAGCTCTTTGGATTTTGAAAGTGGGGGAGGGAGAGTGGGGTCCAGGGGAGCACCTGGTCTTTTCAACTACTGTGGAGTAAGCAGAAAGAGACGCAACGACCACGAACATCATTGGCAGGAAAACGTGTGAAGTCTTTCCAAGCAAAAAAAAAAAAGAAAAAAAAAAAGAAAAAAAAAAATCCACACACGCACTCACTAAAATGAAATAAAAATGAAAGAGGTAAATAAATCAATAAAAACAGCAGCAAATAAATAAACAAACAATATATAAAAAAAAAGCTCCAGTTGATGATGACGCCCCCCCAAAACCAAAACTTAAAACACTTAACAATTAACAACGACGATCTCTTTTCCTCTCTCTCTCTCTCTTTCCAGAAACCTCCACAACGAACCTAGACCACCTTCAAAAAAAAAAAAAAAAAAAAAAAAACAAAAAAAAAAAAAAAAACAAGAAAAACCCAACACCTAAAACGAGTCCCTCTTCTTCGGTTCCTCCGCTGGTGGACGAAGAACGAGACGCAGCAGCAGCAGCAGTAGTAGTAGTAGTGGTAATAGTAGTAGTAGTAGAGGTAGTAGTAGTAGTTAGTATGATAGTATCGACCCCATCCCTCCCTCCACCAATCCCAACAAGAAGAACTGTAGGCAAGCGAGTCAAGTCACCACCCCACCACCACCACCACCACCACCACCACCAGCAGTCCGTCCGCCCACCGTTTCTGTGTATACCTTGTGTTTGCCGCTGTGGGGGGGGGCAGGAATCGGACGCTGGCCTGACAAGTCAGCGTTCGTCGCCGTTCATCCGCGACACTATGGCTCGACAGCTTTGGACCGTCACCGACATGGATAAGAGAGCGAGAGACAGAGACAGAGTCGACGATCTAACCGTGCCGTCACCCGTGTACGTGACCAAACCCACTGGCCAGAGTCCAATCAGTCAGTCCGCCCGTCCGTCGATCGATCTGTCACACAACGGGAGGCAGGGTCAGTTACTTCCCCTACTGACCTGGGCTGAGCTAAAAAAAAACAAAAAAGAGAGAAGAAGCTAGCTAAGCTAACCTGCTGATGACCCTGGCCGCCGAAAATCCCACAGACGATCTTCAACATGGTAATTTACATGGATGACGTCGAGCCCAAAAAACAAAATAAGCTAAGAGAAGAAGCTAGTCGCGCTAACCTGCTGATGACCCGCGCCGAAAATCCCACAGACTCTTCAACATGGTAAGACATGGATGACGTCGAGTCCACATGGAATATATGCAAATGAAGGGCTGAGTCGCACGAGGACCCCGTCAGTGAAGAAGGAAGACGTGAAATGGGGGGCGGGGGAAACAGTAGGGGGGGGAGGGGGTGGGGGGGATAGGAGTTGGGGAAGCAGGAGGGGAAGAAAAGGGGAGGGGAGGGGGGAGGGGGAGAGGTGGAAAAGGCGAGTACCTACTATGTAAAAAAAGCTTCGGATCAAGCGATGTTTATCGCTTACTGCGTGTGGAATGGGGGGGGGGGGGGGGGGGGGGTTGCAAGTAGGGCTATGATATTAAGAACATGCTGAGCGAAGGAAGGCGGAAGGTAAGGCAAGGTTCCATCGCGATGAACAATGTTGGAGGGAAGTTTCGTACGAGCGAGCATGCACAAAAACACAC
>JADBJO010007191.1:115000-117718 GCA_016801955.1 Conus betulinus
CCTTTCTATCACTCCCCCATTTAAAAAAAAAAAAAAAAAAAAAAGGGGCACAGGAAGTATCGGCTTCCCTGTAGTAACACGTGGGTAGATCTGATGATAGCTGGTACACGCCTCGTCTTACCACGCTCTCAATGGTGTCATTATATGAGAGAGAGAGAGAGAGAGAGAGAGAGAGAGAGAGAGAGAGAGAGAGAGAGAGAGAGAGAGAGAAGGAGAGAGAGAGAGGAGAGAGAGAGAGAGAGGAGAGAGAGAGAGAGAGAGAGAGAGAAAGCGAGAAAGAGACACCACACACACACACCACACACACACACACCACACACACACACACACACACACACACACAGATAGACACAGAGACAGACAGACAGACAGACAGACGGATCACAAGAAAGAGTAAGAAAGAAAAGAAACGAAGCAACCAAGTGAAAGAGAAAGAGAATGAAAAAAAAAAAGAATGACAGACGAACCAGAACTCAACAGACAGAAACAAGGGACAAATGAAGAGGAGGAAAACAAAAAGAATAAAGATGGAAAGAAGAAAGTACAAAGAAAGGAAGACACACAGACAGACAGACAGAAAGAAAGAGAACGAGAGAAAGAAAGAAAGTCCCTTTTCCATCATCCACCTATGCGTCTCTGAGAGCCGAGAGCGCCATGGGGAGAGAGAGACCGTACTTTCTGCGCAAATTCACACATGGTAACACATCAAGAATTCATACACCGATGCCGCCAGTAGTTTTTCGAATACACAGGCACGCATGCACAAGTCAACTGAAAATAGTCTCCGTACCTTTTCTTTCTTCCACCCTTCACTGTGTTTAGAAGATGAATGGCCCCTCTTTTCGTGGGTGCATCAAGATACACGCAAGATTGCAGCTAGCAAGCAGACTGATTACAACTGAATGACATGGGACTATTTGGGGCACCCTGAGTGGCACCAAGTCGGGGTCACGGATGAGTGATACGGCATGAACGCTCAACCAACGCCAGGTATGGGGGGTTCATGTCTTCAGAAATTGTGCGTGATGTCATTTTTGGATAGACTTAAATTAAAACAAAGTACAAAGGCTAAACGGGGCTAGATATAGAATATGATGAAAAAAAAAAGTATGGCGCGACCGCGCACAGAGAGAGAGAGAGAGAGAGAGAGAGGAGAGAGAGAGAGAGAGAGAGAGAGAGAGAGGGGGGGGGGGGGAGGGCACAGGACATACACACGCACGTAAAACTCGCATAGCTATGTCTGCTCCTCGCTCTCTCGCTCTCTCGCTCGCTCTCTCTCCTCTCTCTCTTCTCTCTCTCTCTCTCTCTCTCTCCCCCCCTCTCTCCCCGGGTGCAGAGCGAGCTTAGACTGGTAGGTGATGGGGACGGGTGGATGGTGGGGGGGAGGGGGGAAAAAGAGAGAAGGAAAGGACAGGTTATTTACACAAGTAGCAATTCTGCACATTTTCAAACTTTTGATAGATGCTTTGATTTTCCTTGACTTATCGACTCACGTGTATCACAAAGTGAGTCGATGTCAATGTAGTCTTTCAGTGTTTTGTCTGTACGTGTGTGTGTGTGTGTGTGTGTGTGTGTGTGTGTGGTGTGTGTGTGTGTGTGTGTGTGTGTGGTGTGCGTGTGTGTGTAAATTATGAATAGTAATCGAAAGCATAGCGTTATCATTATCATCGTTTAAAATTTTTCACTCAACCGTTTTCTCGGAAAAAATTCATGATTCATGTCCTCATTATCAGCAGTTTTATTTGTTATGGATTCCATATTGGCTGGCACTGGCCAATGTATCCTCCTCCTGTTAACACGGCTGACAACCATGCTCCCTTATTTTTCAAATTCTGTTGAAGGAATGTGCGCTTGCAGTTGAATCGTGTTCGTTTTTCTTCATAATTTCGTGTGTCGTTTTGTACTTGCGTCTCTCAGCATCACAAGTGAGATCGGCTATCGCGAATAAAACTATAAACCTGTGAAATGTCCGCCTATAAACCTGTGAAATGTCCGCCTATAAACCTGTGAAATGTCAGCCTTGAAATCTGTGAAATGTCGGCCAATAAACCTGTGAAATGCCAGCCTGTAAACCTGTGTAATGCCAGCCTGTTAACCTGTGAAATTCCAGCCTGTAAACCTGTGGACTGTCAGCCTAAAAACCTGTGAATGTCAGCCTATAAAACCTGTGAAATGTCAGCATATAAACCTGTGAAATGTCAACCTTTAAACCTGTGAAATATCAGTCTATAAATCTGTGAAACGTCAGCCTATAAACCTGTGAAATGTCAGCCTATAAGCCTGTGAAATGTCAGCCGATTCAGGATATCAAGGTATAGAAATCTCCATTCGTGTCTCTGTCGCTCTCTGTCTCTCTCTCTCGCTTCTCTCTCTCCTCTCTCTCTCTCTCTCTCTCTCTCTCTCTCTCTCTCTCTCTCTCTCTCTCTCTCTCTCTCCTGGGCGGAGAGTGAGGCTAGGTTGGCGAGCTGAGGGGCGGGCCCCTTTCCCCCCTTCCTCCCCGGCTTAGTAACTCCCGAGAAATTCTTGACAACGAAGAAACCGCACGAATAAACAGGAAAATATGCATTACAACATATGAAGGAGACTTTTTCGGGGAGGTATATCTTTTAAAGAGACAAAAAGAGTAGGGGGGGGGGAGGAGGAGTTACAACTTTTTTTTTTTCTCAAATTCTTCATTAAACCCTTTTTCCGGAAACGTCACAAAACGCGCAGTAAGTC
>JADBJO010007192.1:0-117706 GCA_016801955.1 Conus betulinus
TTCGTTATATCAAAAAGTAAACTCACACAAAACAACCCTCTATGTACACAGTCCCTTAACTAAGTAGCTCTAGAGGGTGTATGTAGGTCACATGCATGCGAAATGAGCTCTAGAGGGTCTGGTACAGCGTGGGCAACGACCAACGACCAATCACAGCAGCCCTAGAGGCCCCACTCGTCTGCATACTAAGTAGCTATAGAGGTAAACAATCTGTAGGTATATGTTTCTCCTCCCCACACACACACACACGCACGCACGCACACGCACGCACACACGCACGCACACACAACAACAGACACTTCGTTATATCAAAAAGTAAACTTCAAAAAAAAAACCCTCTATGTTCACAGTCCCTTAACTAAGTAGCTCTAGAGGGTGTATCTAGGTCACATGCATGCGAAATGAGCTGTAGAGGGTCTGGTACAGCGTGGGCAACGACCAACGACCAATCGCAGCAGCCCTAGAGGCCCGCGCGTCTGCATACTAAGTAGCTCTAGAGGTAAACAATCTGTAGGTATATATTACCTCTCCCCACACACACACACGCACGCACACGCGCACGCACGCACGCACACACAACAACAGACACTTCGTTATATCAAAAAGTAAACTTCACAAAACAAACCCTCTATGTACACAGTCCCCTTAACTAAGTAGCTCTAGAGGGTGTATCTAGGTCACATGCATGCGAAATGAGCTCTAGAGGGTTTGGTACAGTGTGGGCAACGACCAACGACCAATCGCAGCAGCCCTAGAGGCCCACTCGTCTGCATACTAAGTAGCTCTAGAGGTAAACAATCTGTAGGTATATATGTTCCCCTCCACACACACTCACGCACGCACACGCACACGCACGCACGCACACACAACAACAGAGACTTCGTTATATCAAAAAAGTAAACTTCACAAAACAAACCCTCTATGTAGACGGTCCCTTAGCTAAGTAGCTCTAGAGGGTGTATCTAGGTCACATGCATGCGAAATGAGCTCTAGAGGGTCTGGTACAGCGTGGGCAACGACCAACGACCAATCACAGCAGCCCTAGAGGCCCGCTCGTCTGCATACTAAGTAGCTCTAGAGGTTAACAATCTTTAGGTATATGTTTTCCCCTCACACACACACACACACACGCACGCACACGCACACGCACGCACGAACGCACACACAACAACAGACACTTTGTTATATCAAAAAGTAAACTTCACAAAACAAACCCTCTATGTTCACAGTCCCTTAACTAAGTAGCTCTAGAGGGTGTAACTAGGTCACATGCATGCGAAATGAGCTCTAGATGGTCTGGTACAGTGTTGGCAACGACCAACGACCAATCGCAGCAGCCCTAGAGGCCCGCTCGTCTGCATACTAAGTAGGTCTAGAAGTAAACAATCTGTAGGTATATGTTTCCCCTCCCCACACACACACACACACACCGCGCACGCACACGCACGCACGCACGCACACACAACAACAGACACTTCGTTATATCAAAAAGTAAACTTCACAAAACAAACCCTCTATGTACACAGTCCCTTAACTAAGTAGCTCTAGAGGGTGTATGTAGGTCACATGCATAAGAAATGAGCTCTAGAGGGTCTGGTACAGCGTGGGCAACGACCAACGACCAATCGCAGCAGCCCTAGAGGCCCACTCGTCTGCATACTAAGTAGCTATAGAGAAAAACAATCTGTAGGTATATGTTTCTCCTCCACACACATACACACGCATGCACACGCACACGCACGCATGCACACACAACAACAGACACTTCGTTATATCAAAAAGTAAACTTCACAAAACAAACCCTCTATGTACACAGTCCCTTATCTAAGTGGCTCTAGAGGGTGTATCTAGGTCACATGCATGCGAAATGAGCTCTAGAGGGTCTGGTACAGCGTGGGCAACGACCAACGACCAATCACAGCAGCCCTAGAGGCCCGCTCGTCTGCATACTAAGTAGCTCTAGAGGTAAACAATCTGTAGGTATATGTTTCCCCTCCCCACACACACACGCACACGCACACGCACACGCACGCACGCACGCACACACAACAACAGACACTTCGTTATATCAAAAAAGTAACTTCACAAAACAAACCCTCTATGTACACAGTCCTTTTACTAAGTAGCTCTAGAGGGTGTATCTAGGTCACATGCATGCGAAATGAGCTCTAGAGGGTCTGGTACAGCGTGGGCAACGACCAACGACCAATCGCAGCAGCCCTAGAGGCCCGCTCGTATGCATACTAAGTAGCTCTAGAGGTAAACAATCTGTAGGTATAATTTTCCCCACCACACACACACACACGCGCACGCACACGCACGCACACACAACAACAGACACTTTGTTATATCAAAAAGTAAACTTCACAAAACAAACCCTCGATGTAGACGGTCCCTTAGCTAAGTAGCTCTAGAGGGTGTATCTAGGTCACATGCATGCGAAATGAGCTGCAGAGGGTCTGGTACAGCGTGGGCAACGACCAACGACCAATTGCAGCAGCCCTAGAGGCCCGCTCATCTGCATACTAAGTAGCTCTAGAGGTAAACAATCTGTAAGTATATGTTTCCCCCCCCACCACACACACACACACATACACACACACACACACACACACACACACACACACACACGCACGCACGCACGCACACTTTGTGATGAGCGATGAAGAAACGATTTTGCTGAAGGGAAGTAACTTAATCAGTCTTGAAAAAATATAAGAGGGCAAGTGTTACATTCCGTAGTTCATGGTATGCTCTCTCTTGTCTCTCTCTCTCTCTCTCTCTGTATTGACAGAACCACGACATTACTACACACACCAAGCTTAACTACCCTGCAAGCACACATACAACCTGCAAACCCATACACACACTAGTAACTGCGCTGCTGCGCACACCACCACCACCACAACAACAACAAATGCAAAAACCACAGTTCAATCGGCTCAGTACCGTTTTATTCACATCTCACAAAGTATATGTAGTACAACATAAAAACAGGGGGGGGGGGGGGGGGCATACAACTAATATAGGGGGGGGGGGGGTCAAAACCAACCTAAACCTAAAAAAACAGACCGCCTCACCAGGTACCATACCACACCCACACACACCACCCCATACACATACTTAAGCCTTCACAACAACCACTCAAACCAGCCACTAAGACAAACAACCAAATGCACAAACAGAAAACATCAAGGTAGGTTAGAGAGGAGGGGAGGTCTAGACAATGTAGTTTTTTTTTCGCCTGGAAAAAAATACAACCCAGCAGCAGCAATACCTAACACACACACACACACACACACACACACACACACACACACACACATACACACACACACACACCTAACAGGCCAACTATGTAAACACAGACACCCTCTAGAGCCGCTTTGAATGATGTCAAGGAGGCCTCTAGGGCACAACACAAGACACACACACAAACAGACACCCTCTAGAGCCGCTTTGAATGATGTCAAGGAGGCCTCTAGGGCACAACACAAGAGACACACACAACACCGTACAACCCAGCAGCAATATCTAACAGGCCAACTACACACACACAAGCGCGCCCTAGAGACGCTTTGCGTGTAAACACAGACACCCTCTAGAGACGCTTTGAATGATGACAAAAGAGGTCCCTCTAGAGACGCTTTTTGATGATGACAAGGAGGCCTCTAGGGTCTGGAAAGCTCTTTATAAGAGACCTATCGGACAGCATAGCTAGGCCTGGAAACCATAATATCGTCTATACTACAGAGCTGATTTTGGCCGTTGGATAGACTGACCTGGATTACATTCTGTAGGGGTGGGACGGAAACCTTGTATAAGAGACCTATCGGGCAGCACGGCGAGGCCTGGGGACCCGTAATATAGTCTATACTACACACGATAAATCGGCCAGCGCGGCTAAGCTGGGGAACCTTACACATACAGTACCTATATACATAGCAACCCATTCGGGGCAGCGTGGCTGGGCCTGCGGACGGTATAGATTGGCTTCTACTACAGGAGACCATTCAGTCAGGCAGCATACTACCTAGGCCTCTTCAGGACCAAACAGATACTTATGACCAAACGTGAACTTCAGGGTACGCATAGCGCATACAGAAGGACAAACCGAGCTTCTTGCAGGCTGAAGGAAAGAAATTAAGCAGGGACAACTAAATAACCCACGTCCGATCAGCTCGAAGCCGTGCAGAAGACTGAAAGGAAAGGTCCTGGCACTCGCTTATATAGCCCGACTCCATCACAAAGTCTGATGTGCTTACACAGACTTCATCACAAAGTCTGATGTGGATGGTAAACTTTGTGATAGCTTACGAGGGTTTGTCCTAGTTGAACGTGTTTGTGATGACCCAGGTACACTTTGTGCCAGCAGACCTTTTCTGTTTAACACAAACCCTGAGGGGCATGTAGGAAGTTTGTGCCAGTTGATACAAAGCCTCATCAACCATACACACATGAATGATGACAAAAGAGGTCCTCAAGAGAGATGATGACAAGGAGGCCTCTATTGGCTTCTACTACAGGAGACCATTCGGGCAGCATACTACCTAGGCCTGCGAAGAGATAGATACGGTACCCTATACGACAAGAAAACGTTATCTCTACTATAGGAGACCATTCGGGCAGCTTGGCTGGGCCGGGGCAGCGTGGCTGGGCCTGCGGACGGTATAGATTGGCTTCTACTACAGGAGACCATTCAGTCGGGCGGCATACTACCTAGGCCTCTTCAGGACCAAACAGATACTTATGACCAAAACGTGAACTTCAGGGTACGCATAGCGCATACAGAAGGGACAAACCGAGCTTCTTGCAGACTGAAAGAAAGAAATTAAGCAGGGAAAACTAAATAACCCACGTCCGATCAGCTCAAAGCCGTGCAGAAGACTGAAAGGAAAGGTCCTGGCACTCGCTTATAAAGGGAAAGACTGGTTTTCAAAAACCCAATCGTCTCAGACTTTGCACCAGCGGCTCAGACTTGGTGCCAACAGTCGAGGTCAGCGCCAACGACTCAAACTTTGTGCTAGCGGGGTCAGACTTTGTGCCAGTCAAGACAAGAAAGTCCTGACGTACCCATGATGCTCGTCCCGCAAGCGGGACAGTCGTCGTATTTCCCAGAACACTTCTCGCAAAGGACAAAGTGACCACAAGCAGAGAAAAGTCACCCCGATCCCTCCCTCAGGCAAACGCGCTTTTTTTCGCAGACCCTGCAAAACTCTCTCCTCCTCAACCTGGCGTTCTCTGTAGCTAGCCTTTTGACTTTGTTTGCTAAAGGTTCGGTAAGATCTCCCCTTTTCTCTTCTACTACTGCTGTAGGGTAAGGTTTAGTTACAGGATGCGGGGCCTTCTCTTCCACAGGAATAAGCTCTTTGTCAGACACAAACGGGAGGGCAGCTTTCTAAAAGAAACTTTTTCTCGAAAAACATGGCTAACTATTTAACTTACTGACCCCCTCTTTTTTTAGGCGTGTGTCTGTCCAACAAATACAACCTTAGCGCTACAGGAAACCGATCCGAAGGGAAAACAACCTCTTCTTCTTCTTCATCTTCCTCTAGGGCTTCAGGGAACATGCGAAGGTAACCCCACACAGGCTCCCAGTCATCCAAAGGGAAACAACACCCTCCACCGGTCTCCCTCCTCCCACACCTGCAAGCGGCTTACGCGCCAGTGACCGTACTTTTCCCACAGGGTCTCTGTAGTAACCGTAAAACGTCCGCAACAGCTCGTGTCTAAACTCTTTCACGGTCAGATCGTCAGGGTACTCTTCGGCAGTGACCGTCTGGCTAGTCTGGGACCCGTTGAACAGGATGATGGGGATGATGTAGCTCAGCTGTGTTGTTGGAGGGGGGTTCTGTAACAGACTGATCTGCAGGACAACCGGCCATGGCACGTAAGGAGGAGGAGAGAAGGAGGGGTGGCGCTCTCTCTCTCTCTCACTCTCTTTCTCTCTCTCTCTCTCTCTCTCTCTCTCTCTCTCTCTCTCTCTCTCTCTCTCTGAAGGCTTCATTTGTATATAAACCAATGTCTTTACTGTCTTTAATGTCTTTACACAGTTTTGAAGGGCTTTTGTAATGACACGTTGGGGTCTGCAAAACGCCTTTATCATAGTACATTTCAACAAGGGTTGGGGAGGTTGTGGTCATCTTTACAGAGCAGAGGTTTGTAGTCCTGAAAGTCCACCCCGCTCGGCTTCTTCTTTGTAGACACCACTACATTTAAAGTCTCGTAACAAGTCAGGTCAATCTCTGTAGTAGTAGTAGCTATATTTTCTTTCAGTCTCTTTCCCGCTGGCAACTACAAATGCCTGAAAAGTTTATCGTTCTACAATCCACAACAAAACATAAAATGGTCAAGCGAAGATCTGGGTGGTATTGTTTGACAACCCCGTGGTAGTTCAGGACTATAACAACAACAATATGGGTGATGTAGATAAGAGTGACCAGTTCACTGGAACATGAAAAATCAAAACCACAAAAATCACCAGCACAACAAACCTCACCTTCACATGACCAGCTTTTACATCACAAAAGAAAAACTCATGTGCTAGTACAACAATGTGGCATGTCGTATATCAAAACGCACCAAAAAAAAAAAAGATACCCAGCACAAAGCTCACAGCATATATCAAAAACCATAAAACCAAAAAGATCACCAGCACAAACCAGTTGAAACATCAGATCAGTATCCATGGGCCAAGCCCGCATTTTATCAATAATTGTTTTATCAGAGACTGTGAAAAACGTATCATCAAAGTCCGGGAAAGTTTTGCGGAGCTGTCTAATGAGGTCCGCCGGCACGCTCTTTTTCTTCTGTATGCCCCCAAGTAGCGAAAGGCCGTTTGGAGCTGGTCCGAGGGGTAAACTTGTTTCGGGAAGGCATGTACATCGCTCTCAAGACTCGTTTCTTCCTGGTGTATTGCTGGGGCCACTCATCGGGATCGACTGGTCTCAACGGTTTTTCAAAGCGTAAGAGGCCAGCCTCTGCACGCTTCTGTGGAGACATTTTTTGAGAGCGGTCCAGACGAGGCGGAATTATGCTTGAAAAGACACTGAGGTTTTTGGAGGTCTCAGGCTCAGGCTGCTCCTCAGCTTCCACTGAAATCAAAACAAGAGTTTTTCGCTAATATAGAAAATATACTGCCTACTGGCCTACTACAATTTTTTTCTATTAAAAGCATTATGAATATCTTAAGCAATCTTTGAAGATTTTTTTAAACAGTAGACCAGTAGGCCAGTAGGTCAGTAGGCAGTATATTTGGAGGTGGTTATAAAATATATAAACACCTGATACCCAAGAGGATGTCTACACATGTTATATGGGGCTCTCTGGAGGATATGTCGTCTGACTATAGGGTCCTTTGGGTTATTAACCACAAAATAGCAACCCTAATGCCTACTGGCCTAAGTTTTTAATATTACCTACGTGGTACGTCATAAATACGACAAGGCGCCCTGTTGGGCGCGGGTGTAAAAATGATTTGGTTGGCGATAACGACTTTTGAGCACCTTTCCACATGTGACGTAGACTACACAAAAGAGTGTGCAGCAGTTGGCCAGGACAGAGTACCTGCCCGTGCACTTTAGGATCCGCTTGTCAAAGGCCACAGAGGGGTCTAACTCGTTGTAGAATAGAGTCGATAGGACTGTCTGAAAGTTTTTGACCCGGTACAGTTTGATGTCGTTTGGTCGCCTGAGAGACGACGCCTTTGCTGAGCCTAAAGGACCGTTTTTGCATGGTAGCAAAGCACGTGTGTAGCAGTCTAAACTGTTGTTTTCTTTAAAAGCCCCCCCTCCCCATCAACAAGCAAACTTTGACGCACACACACACAAAGTAAGTTATTTTATACATACTTGGCACATACGCGGGTAACTGAGGAGGTGGCGACAACTCGTTGTCAGGCGGGGGTGGGCGACGGCTGGTCACTGAGGGACGACTGGTCATGCTGCTGACAAGGGGATGACGAGTCAGACTCCTCTGGCGACGGTGACAACACCGGCATCGGCGACTGCGAGGTCCCGGGTCGAGGCTCGTCCGAGCGTTCCTCCTCTCCTTGTAAACATTGCACTAAAAAAAAAAAGAAGAAAACACATTTCGTTCGTGTAATTTAACAGCTTACATTTTTTTATACATCTGTTTTTTTTCTTTTCAGTCCTCCCTGTCCTTTCCTCCAAAAAAAGTTACTGTACCTGCTCCAACGGCCGTAGACCTTTATATATGGTCTTTTGGTGAGTTTTGGCCGCGTACGACTCTTTGTGTACGGTACAGCTGTGGAGCATGGCCTCAGAGATTGCGGTCTGGACTTCTGCAGGAGAATCTCTGTGCTGGAACAAAAAAGGCATAAGAACCCAAATAAAAACAACTAAAATTGGTTTTCTTTTCACAGATAGAATTAAGTGGGCCCATACTAATTATAAAACACGTTTATCGCGCCACAAAAAAAAGGACTTACTGCAATGGCAACGCTTTTTCTCATTTGGGTCGCCGTGGTGTTGGTGAGACCTCGGAATATCGTCGCAGCGTGACTTGAAGTCAGTTGTTTGCCAGATGATGTACAAAACACCCATTTTGACTGCACGGGCCTTTCGTTCAGATATCTGAAATGCAGTTTCATACTGCATCAATGCCTTGTTTCTACACAAAACAAAAATTTAAAAAAATCACGCTGAGCATGACCATGCCTTGTTTCGTTACTGTAGCAGCAATACTTTCTACTTAAAACACACACACACACACACACACTTACTGCTCCAAGTAGGTCTTTAAGGTTTTCGTGAGATAGACTCCCGCTGCATCGTACGTTTTCATGGTTTTATGGGCGGCGACCTCGATGAGAACAAAGTCGCTGTCTTCGTCGACCTCTTGCGCTGTGTTGAACTGGTCCGTGGTCATGTTCCTTAACGTTCCCAGTTGTGCGATGCTCGCTACAGTCAGGACTGTCAGGAGCGTGTCTCGCACTCTGGTCGGGTTAGTCCAAGTGGTTTTGTCCCCGAGGCTTTTTAAGAGTTCGTTCATTGGCAGATCGGTACCGAGGTCCATGGCTGTACACAGAAACAAAACAAAACAAAACAAAAAAGCCCACATTAAAAAAAAAACAGACTATTTGTTGAAATTTGTTGTTGCTCTTTTGTTTTTGGTGGGGGGGGGGGGGGGGGGGGGGGGGGGGGGGGGGGGGCGGGAAGGGGGTTGTGTGTGTTAGTAGCCATAAATGGATACCTACGTTCAGTCTGTTGATTGATGGCGATTGAACGCATCTTCTTTGCTGCCCGGAAATGACCCATGGCAGCTTTGACGTTCGTTCGTAGGTTCTGTACTTCCGCAAACAGGTTTTTCTGTTTAAGTACAGTGGACGGCCTCCAGCAACCATTTTAGAAAAGTCTGCAACGAAAAAAAAGAGTAGTAATAATAAAAACCAGAAAACCAGGATCACTTTTTTTTTTAGATAACTTAAACTAATTTAGTGACAGGAGAGAGACAAGAGCCCATACTTACACTGAATGCCAATAACTTGTAGTGACTGGAGGCCACCTTATCACCTTGGTCGTTCAGAAGCCGTTCCATCGGCAGGAGAATCCGCACGTTAAACATTGCCGTTATTCTCTGCTTGTCGTTGCACGGAACCTAAAAAAAAAAAACACACACACAAAAACAAGAGAGAGCGTCAGGCATAGTCTACACGGGCCTTACTATTGTATAAAGTTAAGTTAACCTCAGAAACAAACCAAACTAAGCTCCCAAACCTACCTTAAAAATGATCTCCAGGTTTCCCGATCTGTTTAGCGCCAGCAAGCATTCCAAGATGAAGCCAATTTATTTTTTGATAGTGGACGTACAACGCTGCTGCTGGAAATGCCGCCGATATTCGATATAGTCCACCAAAATTTCTTCTGTAACCCCCCAAAAAAGTTAAATACTATTTAGTATCCATACGCATTCTCGGTAAATAAATCAAAATACACACAAAAACATCATTAAAGGTGAGGGGGGAAATAAAGGTGAGGCGGCGATCAAAGTAGCAACTCACTTTGAGGATGCTGGGCAGGAATGTTGAACTCATTGACGTCCTTTTTAAGTTGTCCTCGTTTGTCTGTTATGTTCATAACATTCTGCCAGTCGTCCGATCGGCGAGGCAGTTTTTCGACTTCGGTCAGGTGGCGGCCCAAATTTACGACGTGTCTGTCACATAGCGGACACTGAACTCTCTGTAACGAGAATAACAGAAACAAATAAAGTCAAAGATACATCAATGCCTCGTTTTTTGTTACGGTAGCAGCAAGCACTTGTTTCATTACTGTCAAGCACACAATTTAATCAAAGACATATAAACGAAGTTTTTTTTTCCCGATCCCCCCCCCCCCCCCCCCCCCCCCTGCTTGTAAAGCTTACCTTTCGTTTTGTTTCCAGAACGTCGAATCGACGACCCCTTGCTTTCACGGGATCCACTTTGTGGACTTTAATGAGGTGGCGCGCCATATGTGTGCAGCTTTTCCGCATATATGACAGTCAAATCTAAAACAGACAAAAACCAAAAGAATCCTTTATAAAATTTTTATTATTATTATTTTTTTTTTTTTTTTGGGGGGGGGGGGGGGGGGGGGGCATTAAAACCCCACCAAAGTATGTCGACGTCTCTCTCTCACACACATCTGCCGAGACAAATACCTTTTCATAGCGGTCTGGTGCTTGTTGCTGTCCTTGGCGGTGGCGGCGGCGGCGGCGGCAGCGGTTGTGATGGTTGGTCATTGTCCATGATGGGGGTCTCAATAATCACTGCGCCGCACACGCTTCTTCTTTGTTACTGCTGCAGCGACTGCGAAGGGACTCAGTGCTGCTTTACTGCATGCACCGATCAAACTAAAAAAATAACAGTGGAGTGAACATTGCTTCTAAAGGCTCTGAGCTTGGATGCAAACTTTGTGCTAACGGGGTGCCCTACATAGGCCTTTTGTGTTAACGGCTGTTTGTGACCCTTAGAGGGATGCGCGCGTGGTAGCCGGTTTTGCCTGCCTTCTCAATAACACAAACTCCAAGAGCTGCCACTCCTCCTACCAGCAACATGGTTGTGCTAACACGCAGTGAACCCGACGCGCGAGGCCTCGATTGGCTAGAAACGTGCAAAACGGGGCTGTAACGAAGACCCTCAGGGCGGTGCTGGAACGCATATGCCCAGACGGCCGACGGCCCGACGTTATCTTTTCACACCAGCCATAAATTGCTACGTTCCTGCCAAAGAAATGGTTGGGCGTAGAGCAACCCTAACCCTAACCGTAACTCTAACCCTTACCCAACCTGGGAGAGGGATGGGTGTCAATATCAAACACTTGCAACCTAATGAGAGGCAGGGGCGACCAAGACAGAAACAGTGGACAGGGAGGGGTGTGATAATCAACACACAAACTGTGGACCGGGAGGGGACCAATATCAACACACAAACTGTGGACAGGGAGGGGTGACAATATCAACACTTACAACCTGGGGACAGGGAGGGGTGACAATATCAACACTTACAACCTGGGGACAGGGAGGGGTGACAATATCAACACTTACACAACCTGGGGACAGGGAGGGGTGACAATATCAACACTTACAACCTGGGGACAGGGAGGGGTGACAATATCAACACTTACAACCAGGCGACAGGGAGGGGTGACAATATCAACACTGGGGACAAAACCAGGGGACAACCTGGGGGGAGGGGGTGACAATATCAACACACAACCTGTGGACAGGGAGGCTTGACAATATCAACACTTACAACCTGGGGACAGGGAGGCTTGACAATATCAACACTTACAACCTGGGGACAGGGAGGGGTGACAATATCAACACTTACAACCTGTGGACAGGGAGGGGTGACAATATCAACACTTACAACCTGTGGACAGGGAGGGGTGACAATATCAACACTTAAAACCTGTGGACAGGGAGGGGTGACAATATCAACACTTAAAACCTGTGGACAGGGAGGGGTGACAATATCAACACTTAAAACCTGTGGACAGGGAGGGGTGACAATATCAACACTTAAAACCTGTGGACAGGGAGGGGTGACAATATTAACACACAACCTGGGGACAGGGAGGGGTGACAATATCAACACTTACAACCTGTGGACAGGGAGGGGTGACATATATCAACACTTAAAACCTGTGGACAGGGAGGGGTGACAATATTAAACACACAACCTGGGGACAGGGAGGGGTGACAATATCAACACTTACAACCTGGGGACAGGGAGGGGTGACAATATCAACACTTACAACCTGTGGACAGGGAGGGGTGACAATATCAACACTTAAAACCTGTGGGACAGGGAGGGGTGACAATATCAACACTTACGACCTGGGGACAGGGAGGGGTGACAATATTACACACTTAAACTGTGGACAGGGAGGGGTGACAATATCAATTACAAACACTTACAACCTGGGGACAGGGAGGGGTGACAATATCAACACTTACAATCTGGGGACAGGGAGGGGTGACAATATCAACACTTACAACCTGGGGACAGGGAGGGGTGACAATATCAACACTTACAACCTGTGGACAGGGAGGGGTGACAATATCAACACTTACAACCTGGGGACAGGGAGGGGTGACAATATCACACACTTACAATCTGAGGATAGGGAGGGGTGACAATATCAACACTTAAAACCTGTGGACAGGGAGGGGTGACAATATCAACACTTACACCTGGGGACAAGGAGGGGTGACAATATAACACTTACAACACAGTGACAATATGGACAACCTGGGGACAGGGAGGGGTGACAATATCAACACTTACAACCTGGGGACAGGGAGGGGTGTGACAATATCAACACTTACTACTTCTCTGAGGATAGGGAGGGGTGACAATATCAACACTTAAAACCTGTGGACAGGGAGGGGTGACAATATCAACACTTACCACCTGGGGACAAGGAGGGGTGACAATATTAACACAGAACCTGTGGACAGGGAGGGGTGACAATATCAACACTTACAACCTGGGGACAGGGAGGGGTGACAATATCAACACACAACCTGTGGACAGGGACAGGGAGGGGTGACAATATCAACACTTAAAACCTGGGGACAGGGAGGGGGGTGACAATATCAACACACAACCTGTGGACAAGGAGGGGTGACATTATCAATACACAAACTGGGGACAAGGAGGGGTGACAATATCAACACTTTACACCTGGGGACAGGGAGGGGTGACATTATCAATACACAAACTGGGGACAGGGCTTCTGTGCTCAGTTCTCAACAACTCTGTGTAAGAGGTAGCTCAGACAGAAAAGACACATAAACATGTGTCTCATATTTCTGTGTCTGAGGGGGTGTGTGTGTGTGTGTGTGTGTGTGTGTGTGTGTGTGTGTGTGTGTGTGTGTGTGTGTGTGTGCGCGCGCGTGCGTACGTGCGTGCGTGTGTGTGTGTGTGTGTGTGTGTGTGTGTGTGTGTGTGTGTGTGTGTGTGTGTGTGTGTGTGCGTGTGCGATGTGACGTAGCCTCACATCAAGGCATGTGACGCTCCATCACATGTAGTCTAGTGATATGAATCATTTCCCCCATGCCACAACTAGAAAAGAAGAATATTCATGTGGCTTGACTAGTGTAGCAGGGCGTTCGGAATAATTGTCAGGATTGCTCATTGGGTGAAAGTGACCACTGAGAGATAGTTTAATAAGGGCTGGTAAGGTGCTGGTCATGTATTTTGAACACTGAATATGCACTCACTAGGATGAGGGAGGGGAAAGAATCAGTTTTTAGCCCAGCAGATGGCCTAGAGACTCGAACCTGTCAGGACTTTGGTCAAGGGATCCTCACCGCTGACCAGTCATTACCAGGTGAGACATAGATAGTTGGGGAAAGCTACAGGGGAAAACATAAAGAAAAGAGCAAGAAAGAATTCATATGTTGAATTGGGAAGCAGGTTACTTACACGAACCTTATTCGTGTTTCAGCCCTTCACCCTTCACCGTTCACTCTTCACCCCGTCAGCTGTTCCTCCTCTGAGACGGGTGGTTAACGATGGCCATGGTGTGGGGAACACACTGGTAGTCCAGCCCCAGCAATTTAAAGACTCCAGCTAGAGGGGTCGGATCTAATCTTATCTCCAGTGACAGGAGAATTCAAGGGGGTGACACTTTTTCTGATGCAGACATGACATCATGACAGTATGAAGTGAGTCTTATGTCTGATGCAGGTATGGCATCGTAGATTTGCAGGAATTTATTCTATTGGTCTGGATCTTGGGCCAATGTAATGTGAAGGCCATGACTTTATTGTGTAAAGAAGGAGGAATCTTGTAAAAAGTGATTGATTCTAATTCATAACCTGATTTATCTCTCAGTGTGAAGGGGAGAGAGATACATGTGTAGACTCTGTTATTAATTGTTTGATTCAGTTAGTAAAAGTGTTTTCCCCGAAGAAGAGGGGGGAGAAGAAAAAACATTTGGTAGTGCCCCTTTTGGTTGATTGGAGAGATTGCGTGTGCATATGGAGTAAATGCTGTCATGAATGCGTGTGTGCAAAAGTGAGTGTGACGGTGTGTGTATGTGTGTGTGTGTGTGTGTGTGTGTGTGTGTGTGTGTGTGTGTGAGACATCATGGGAATGTGCGTGAATGTATGCACGTATGCATGCTTGCGCACGCGCGCATGTGTGTGTGTGTGTGTGTGTGTGTGTGTGTGTGTGTGTGTGTGTGTGTGTGTGTATGCATGTAGGATTGATGTAGGTTTTAACTGGGAACTTGCATGAGCAATGGGAACGTAAGAAAATCCGAAATTCTTTAACACCGGTATGACTGATACAAGATACAGTATACTTTTTATTATCTCATTCTGAGAAATTACAATCGTGCTGCTGACTAACTGTATATTAGTGACATAAATAAACATGAAAAACAATTAATCATAAACAAGTAGGGTAACTCAGCGACAATAACAATAAACAAGTAGGGTAACTCAATAACAACAACCCAACAAAATCAATTTAGTTATAATGTAAAACCTCATACGTGTAGGTAAACACACACACACACACACACACACACACACACACACACACACACACACACACACACACTGATTCTGAGTCTGTAACTACTTTTCTAATGTCGAATCCAGAATCCTATAATCTTATTAACATGTATAATGGTAAATAATAGCAAAACACATAAAAGTAGTCAGATCACACACTCGCGTCGCGCGCGCGCGCGCGCGCGCGCGCACACACACACACACACACGTACGCGCACGCACACAACACACACACACACACTCGCATGCATGCGCACACACACATGCACACACACATGAATTAATAAATTAATTAACATGAAAATGTTGATCCTAACCCTAACCAGGCAGTTGAGGACACTCCAGGTCCCTCCCGCACCTTCGGATGTAAGCTTACATTTGTTTTTCTCATCAAACCCAAACCCTAATCTCTTCCCGTAACAACTTGACTTGACTTGAATTGTTCAACGATTGAGACTTTAAAGGTCTGTTCGTAGATCCTCTTATAACTTGTCACTCAGTGTCTGTCATGCGTGGCTTGCAAGATTGACTACTTTTACATTTTTTGGTTCGTACAGGCTGGGTAGGTGCCTCCAGAGGTGGTCTAGTCGACCCTTAAAGGCATTGGTGGATGGCGCTGTCACAAATGCCTCACGGAGACTGTTCCAAGTAGACACCACTTTGTGAGCAAAGTAGTTCACCCCTGAGGTCCGGTCGGTACCTGTCCTCAACAGAACGTTTTGAAAATCTTCATTGATAAATTGTGCTTGAAGTTGAGTTGTCTTTTCCTTTCTCCGTCAATAAAGAAAAGAACGTTCACCCTGCTGAAAAGCAAAAGTATATGAAACAAGGGAAGCAATGCTCTTGATTATCGGAAGAAAAATGGCGGGTATGCGAAAGAGAGAAAACCACAGCAATGCAACCATGTATTAGAGTTTTCGATGATTCTGTTGGTTGCCACCTCATCGCTGTGGTTGTGAATGGCAAGATACAAGTCTTTGAAGGAAGTGTGAGAAAGGTAATTTGAGTTCTCCACAATCGATGATTACGATCTGTGTCTGTTAGTGTTGCAGTGTTACCGTGACGGTGACAGTGACACTGAAGTTCAGTTCAGTTCAGTTCACATGGTACTTTTTATAGCCTCACAGCTTTTAGTGTCCCAATCATCTTATTTAAATAATGAAAAGTGGTTGCATAATGCATGCATATGCTCAGGATATATTTTACTCTATTCTGTCAATCAAATTAGAAATTTAACTTATTTAACTTTGCGTTAATAACCAGAAGGTTTTTAAAAGTATTCAAATCTTTTGCTTTTTTAATGTGTGCAGGTAGTTTGTTCCAATATGGTGCCACTCTGTTACAAAAAAAAAAAATTTCTAATGTTAGTGCAACAATATTTAATTTGGATTTTGTTATCAGAATTTCTTGTTATTTGATTAGAGGATAGTTGAAAAATTCTGTTAAAATTTGTACTGTTAAGTCCATTAAATAGCTGAAGCTGAAGCAGAATCATTGCGACGGGTTGGGGGTCTAGTTAGTTAGCTGTTGTGATGTGATCAGTCTTTTGAAACTTTCTATGGACGGTGCCTAACAATATTTTCGTCAAGGTGGTTCCAGTCTCTTACTGCGCTAACAAAAAATGACTGTTCGAACTGCTCTGTCTGGCATCTGCTGACTTGGAATGTTCTTATGTTGTTTTCTAATACAGTCAGAGGTCACACCGGTGGTATAGTAGTTGCCAGATGTTTGTGGCCTTATGAGTCATCCTGGTTTTGTGTCTGACAGCGACTGTCTAGTAGTAGTAGTAGTAGTAGTAGTAGGGACCGGCTTTTTGGCCTTAGGCCTTATGGCCTATTTGCGCCCCTCATTATTTTTCAATTTATTTCAGTCTGGTTGCATGCCTATCTTATAAATAACATTATATTCAATCTACACTAAAGAAAAGATCTTTTCAATTTAGGGTCTTAATCTAGGAGTTTTTTTTTTAAAGCTGTTGATGTCAGGTGCATATTTGGTGTTAGTATGCAGTGCATTCCAATAATTAGCAATTCTCAAGCAAAGGTTGTTTTGTTAGTATGGCAATGTCTGATAAAAATCTTGCCTTCATTATTTCTCGTGCAACCCACTTCTGAGAATTTGAAAAGCGCGTGCACATTAACATCATCATAATTATGGAATATTTTTTAAAATTGGATTAGGTCTCCTTTGATCCTCCTTCCTTTCAGTGAGTGTAATTGGAAATAATGTAATCTTTCTTTATAGTTTGAATTATTTACACTCTTTCAGGATTTTAGTAGCTTGCCTTTGTACATTTTCTATCATTTTTGACTGTCTCTTGAGATGGGGACTCCAAATTACATTAGCGTATCCGAGATGGGGCCTAACAAATGCTTTAAATAACTTGACAAATGTCTCCTTTTCTAGAAAGATAAAACTTCTCGATGAGTCCCATCATCTGATTTGCTTTGAATTTGATCACAGAGTTCTCTCTGGATGTGAGCATCAAAGGATAGATCTTTATCAAAGGTTACTCCCAGATCTGTTTCTTCATCACATGTATTTATTTTCTGCAATTCGTCGTTCACAATCATAGTATATTCAAACTGTTTATTCTTTTGCCATTGTGCATCACCTTACGTTTTGCTACATTGAAGTAAAGGTTCCATTCATCTGACCATTCTTGTAACTTGTTTATGTCATGTTGGATCTTTGTGCTGTTTGTCGCTGCTTCGTTCTCACACTCTCTTACGTATTCATAGTCATGGTGAACGCGCCTTCATTTCTGTTTACTTTACTTGAGCTGGAACTAATATTATAAGTGAGGTACACGACATTGCTTCTTGCAACGCTTGGGTAACGGCTCCCGCCAGTATCCTCTAACTCCAAACAAAACGAGGCTCGAGGTCGAGATCGAGGTCGAGGTCAAGGTCACTGGAAGTGACTACTTGAAAACGCGCGATACCGTGACATCTCCCCCTTTGGGATCATAAACCGAAAATGGACAACAAAATTAACTGAAATTAGTGTCTCTTTGGATCGTCTTTGGATCGATTTGCCACAATGTCTATCTGTAGCGGGATGGCTTCTTTACGATGCGTCCTCTGCGAGTCGTTGTCGCTGGTGGTGTAGTTGCTGGCTGACCCTCAGACGACGACATCTGCGTAGGCTCATCAGGCTGGGATGCGGTGCTGACCCCGGATGAGTGATGTCCATGGCTCGCCTCAGCATTCCGCTGGATGGGTTGGTAGCCCTGAACAGGTTGAGTCTGCTTTGGCTGCTTCTGCTTCCTCGGAGTTAGCTGACTGGGCAAAGGAAGGATGGGATCAGTGTTGGGTACAGCAGGTTGGTTCATGGGGACAATTGGGACCTGGACTGGTTGGGGTAAGGGTCTGGCTGTCCTCATGAGATGGCGCCTGTTACGCCGGTACAGCCCTTTGGATGACTGTATCTCGTATGACCGAGGCGCACACACTGCTCACCACTGTGGCAGGATTGCCCCACTGCTGCTTCTCGTTGTCCAACTTCTGAAGGACGGTGTCGCCTGGAAGTAGCTCTGGTAGCTCTTTAGCGCCGTGACGACGGTCAAAGTTAAGCTTACTGGACAGCTTGCTTCTAGTGTCTCTGTCTCTTATAGCCTCTTTGTTCACAGTACGTGGCTCAAGAGTTGCTGGTAGACAAGGGAGTGTGGTTCTGAGGTTTCTGCCGTAAGCTAACCTAGCTGGACTTTCCCCTGTCGGCGTTGTTGGTGTGGATCGATGGATCAGGAGAGCAAGGGCTGGATCATCTTGACTCAGAATCTTCTTAGCCTCCTTGACTGCTCGTTCAGCTCCACCGTTGGCTTGGGAATGGTACGGACTAGTGGTCCTATGGGAGAACTGCCAGGAATCTGCAAAATCTTGGAACTCCTTGGAAGTAAACTGTCTCCCATTATCTGTGATGATCAACTCAGGTATTCCGTGTCTAGAGAGAATGTTCTTCATGCTGTTGATCACGGTCTCTGATGTCTGTTGTCCGAGATGTGCAATCTCGATGAATCGTGAATAGAAGTCAAAGAGCACGAGGTAGTGTCGAGTCTTGAACTCAAACAGGTCACAGGACACCTTCTGAAAGGGACGTTCTGGTAGCTCAGTCATCACTAGAGGCTCCGATGACTGTGACGGTCTCTTTTCCTCGCATGCACGACAGCTATTCACAATGTTCTTGATCTCTTGGCTTATCCCAGGCCACCAGACTGATGATTTGGCTCTTTCACGACACTTCGCGATGCCCTGGTGACATGGTGAATCTTCTCCAAGATTTCTTTCTGCATGGTTGCTGGAATGACGATTCTTATTCCACGCAGGAGCAGTCCCTTGTACACGCTGAACTCTCCTCGGTGCTCATAGAACTTGTGTAGCTCTGGTCGCAGGTCTTGGCGATACCTGGGCCAGCCTGAGGCAGTTTGCTGTAGAACTTCACTCAGGATTGGGTCTTTCTGGCTCTCTTGGGTATTTTGTCGAGTCGCTCGTCAGAGATCGGCCAGGATGAGGCGATTCTGTTGAGATGAGCCTCCACGTCTGCTGACGAAAAACCTTCTTCCATCTCTCCTCGATGGGACTTCGATAGCGCGTCTGCAACTACAAGGTTCTTGCCTGGAGTATACACTGCTTTCAAGTTGAATCTCAGGAATCTGACCAGCATCCTCTGGCATCTTGGAGGGGTCTCATGTAGATCTTTTGAGTTGATCAGAGGGACCAGTGGTTTGTGATCTGTCTCTGAAGAGTGAAGGTTGAAGTCCTATCAGGTAACGTGAGAACTTTTCGCACGTCCAGATTGCCGCAAGACACTCTTTTTCTACTTGCGCGTATCCTCGTTCTGCTGATGTGAGAGTTCTTGAGCAAAACGCGATTGGCTTCAGCTGCCCTTCATGGTCTTGTAGGAGAACTCCTCCAATACCATAGCTTGAGGCATCAGCACTCACGATCGTCGGTCTGGACAAGTCGTAGTGGGCCAGTGTTGGTGCTGTTGTCAAAAGTTCTTGGCTTTTGTCAGCGCTAGTCTCTGTGGTTCACCCCAGTGCCAGGTTGCATCTTTTTCCAGTAGCTCTGTGACAGGCTTCAGAACTGAAGACAAGTTTGGTAGGTAACGACCTAGGAAGTTGAACATTCCTAACATTCTCCTCAGCTCTGTGACGTTGGTCGGGTCTGGCATTTCAGCAATAGCTCTCACCTTCTTTGGGTCGGGCTTGATTCCATCTACTGAAATGATGTGGCCCAGAAACTCAATCTCTGGTTCTCCAAACACACATTTCCCCTTGTTCAGCTTCAAGCGTGCCTCGGTGATTTTTTGTTGATTGCTGATTCCAGTGCTTGATCATGCATCTCTTGTGACTCACCGAAGACTAGAATGTCATCATAGAAGCACACGACGTTCTCCTCATCCTGCAGGATGTTTTCATTGTTCTCTGGAATATTTCTGGAGCTGATGATATTCCGAATGGTAGACGTCGGAACATGTATCTGCCGTGTGGTGTGATGAACGTAGTCAGCTTTGAGCTAGCCTTATCCAAGGGAATCTGATAAAAACCGCTTGTAGCGTCTAGCTTACTGAAAACTTTGGCACCTTTGAGCTTGTGTAGAAGGTCTTCAAGTGTTGAATAGGGTAACGTTCACGCTTGACTGCAAGGTTCAATTTCTTCAGATCTGCACATATTCTAACACTGCCATCTTTCTTCAAGACCGGTACCATTGGTGCGCACCAGTCGGTAGGCTCAGTGATTTCTTCAATGACGCCTGCTTCCTCCATCCTCTTGAGCTCTTGCTTGACCTTGTCCATAAGAGGAATGGGGACTCGTCTTGCACAGTTCAGGCTGTAGGGTGTGCTGTTCTCCTTGAGTACAATTTTCACAGGTGGACATTTGACTGGGTCGCTTACTGGGCCGAAAGCTCTCTCAATGCTGCCAATCCTCTGCACTAACCCGCACCGGACGCTCGCTTCTCTGCTGAGTAGACAGTCTGTTTGTCCTTCAGCGACGTAAATCTCAAGGTCGACATTCTTGCTGTTCAGTGTCACTGATTGTTTGAACCTCCCTAAACAATCTATCTGACCTCCTGCTCCCTGAAGAATGACCTTGGACGGCATCAAAGTTGGTTGTGGTTTCAAAGTCTTATATACTTTGGCTGGCATCACTGTCACGTCGGCCCCTGTGTCGATCTTGAACTTGACCTTTGTCTGGCCTATGTTGATGTCTGTCGTCCATGCTTGGTTGGATGGCGACTGCACTGTTCCCAGAAAGTATGTCTCGTCTTCTGCATCTACAGCTTTCAACTGTTTTGTGCGGCATACTGTTGAGAAATGGTTGGACTTCTGGCAGGTCCTGCAGCGTTTGCCTATAGCTGGGCAATCTTCTCTGAGTGTGTGCCCTCGCCCGCAACGTCCGCAGCGATCTGTCTGATCCCAAGGTCCTGCGCTATCCCGTTTTCTTGTGTATCTTGATTTTCCTCCTTTTTCTGTCCTCCTCCTCTCTGCTTGCCTTGGCCTTTTGCATGAAAAGCGGCGTGGCCTTTTGCATGAACAGCGTCTACTTTCTCCCCTAGCTTTCTCTGTTCCTCCAGCTGTTTCTTTAACGCTCTCGTATTGCCTGGCCTGCTTCACTGCATTTTCGAGAGTCAAATCAGCCTGAAGTTGTAACTTCTCTGATAGCTCCCTGTCAGCTACACCGAGAAACAAACCTATCTCGTATGGTGTCCTCTCGATTGGTAAAGTTTGCGTGTTCAGAGAGTTCATAGAGTGCTCTCGGTAGAATGCTTCAATGCTTTCACTACTGTCCTGACTTCGCTGATAGAACATTGCCCTAACATGTATTATGTTCTTTTGTGGAACAAAATGTCTATCAAATAAGTCTAGCACAGCTTTGAGATTCCCATCCGTCTCATCGTAGTGAAAAGACTCATAGACCTGCTCTGCAGAGGCCCCCATGGCATATATCAGTGATGAGAGTTGTATTTGAAAACTCTTCGTACACAGTTCGTTTTGCGGTCATGAATCGCTCGAATCTTTTCCGCCATTGTGGCCAGCTTTCTGGCTGCTTAAAATCAAAGTTCTCTGGGCGGTTTGAAAGGCATCTTTATGAAGAAATAAGAAAAAAAAAACAAAAGCTCTACTCACAGTTTATTTCTTGTCTGTTAGTGGTGTGCATGTGCTGAGGTCTCCTCCCTTCCAAGTCGTAGCGTCGAGCCGTTGCCTCGTCTGCCACCTCTGAGAGTCTCTCGCAGTTGCCAAGTCGTCGCCGATTCGTTGTGCGGAAATCTTCAGAAAGCTGGATTCGTAGAGCCGCCTGCTGCCACCATGCTTCGTTCTCACACTCTCTTACGTATTCATAGCCATGGTGAACGCGCCTTCATTTTTCTGTTTACTTTACTTGAGCTGGAACTAATATTATAAGTGAGGTACACGACATTGCTTCTTGCAACGTTCGGGTAACGGCTCCCGCCAGTATCCTCTAACTCCAAACAAAACGAGGCGAGATCGAGGTCGAGGTCAAGGTCACTGGAAGTGACTACTTTCGAAACGCGCGATACCGTGACAGTCGCCATATCATATATTTTTGTGTCATCTGCAAATATTTTTTCATGTGGTTTGAGTCATGTCTGGTAAATCATTAATGAACACAGTGAATAATATGGGCCCTAGGATACTACCCTGTCCGAAGTGATCAGGATCAGGATTTGGGGCGTTGTATCAAAACAACTTAGCGTATTTAGGCTATATACACCCCTTCTGTATGTATTTTCTTATGTCAGTTGGTCCAGTCGTAGACTAGCTCAGTCTTCTTTATCCATCAAATTCATATTTTATTTTAGTTATTGATTCATGTTTATCTATGAGGTTCTTAAATATATTGATACTAGGTGCACGTTTGATGTTGTTAATTCATTCTAAATTTTTGTTACTCTGTTAGTAAATGTAATAAATTTTCTTGAATTAGTTCTGGAATATTGTTTAATTATCTTATCTTCACTGTTCCTTGTACAGTTGTGGTATTTGTCTGTGGAGTACCAAAAAAGCATGCTTTGTCAACATCATCAATACCATTAATTATCTTATATGTTTGAATCAAGTCCTCTTTTATTCTTCTTGCTTTGAGTGTTGGAAGTCATAAATATTTTAATCTTTCTTGGTATGAGTAATCCTTTATATTATGGATCATCTTCGTTGCTTTTCTTTGAACCTATTCTAGAGCTTCTGATTGTCTCTTTAGCATTGGATGCTATACAGTATTGCCATATTCAAGAACAGGTCTACCTAGCATCTTGCCATACAGTATTGCCATATTCAAGAACAGGTCTAACTAGCATCTTATATAATTGTAAAAAAGTGTCCTTGTTTTATATGTTTGTCAATGGGCAAATTTTTTGTTGAAAGTCACACCTAGGTCCTTCTCTTCCTCACATGAAATTTCGATATTTTTACATGTCCTTGCCCCCAAGTTTGGATTTTCCGATATGAAGTACTTTACTTTTTTTTCTACATTAAAATATAGGTTCTAAGTATCACTCAGACCACTGCACTAATGTTGCAATATCCTTTTATAATTCCGTATACAATTTTGGAGGGTTATAAAGTTTTGTGTCATCTGCAAAAATTTTACATGTATTCATTAATTCCACAGGGAGATCATTTATAAACACAGTGAATAATATTGGTCCCAAAATACTGGCTTGTGGTGTCCACTAATAATAAATAACACCAGCATTATGAGAGAAAGAACTACCAATCCTTGCCTTTTGAGTTCTTTGTGATAGAAAGTCTCTAATTCAGGCAAGTACATTTCCTACTTTTCCATAAGACTCCAGTTTCTGTAACTGTAAGTCTTTCATGTGGTACTGAATCGAATGCGGTATATAATTTATTTTGTCATATGTTTACCAATAGGCTCTTATTTTTCTAAAGTCTAAATACAATACATCTGTATCTCTTTCTTTATCTATCTCTTTTGTGAAGTCTTCCATCACTTCTAGAAGTTGAGTCACACAAGATCTTTTTGCACGAAATCCATGCTGGCACTCGGTATATAATTTATTTTCTGTCATATGTTTAATAATAGCCTCTCTTATGAATGATTCTAAAATTTTGCATATATAATGCATGTTAAGTTCACTGGTCTATAATTCCCTGGGTCTGTTCTCAACTTTTTTTTTTAATACTGGTATAACTGAAGTTGTTTTCCAATCTGAAGGTACTATCTTTTCTTCAACAGATTTAGTAAACAGTTATAAAGTGGGAAGGCCATCTCCTCATTTAGCTCTTTTAGTAGCCTTGATGGAATGGCATCAGGACCACATGCCTTATTAGCGTTCAGAGATTGAAGTTTCTTTTTTATTGACTCCACAGCCTATTGATAACCGACAAGCAGAGGTAAACTTTAGAGATAATAGAGTGTTTATTAACTTTGGTGTCCTGTACAATTTCTGTAGACTGATCATTTTAAAAACTGAACATATGGAAAATGATAATCATACAGAATTTGCGTCAGTGTATATTATTATCGTTTCCTGCAGGGCAGGACTATTTTTCAGTCAATGCCGGAAGTGGTGACAAACCTGAAAAACAAAACAAATCAGGGCAAAAACCTGTGAATTTTTCTAGGCTATGATAATGCATCGACTTCTTGTTCGATGGTGGAAAAGGTACATGTACATAGCGCCAGGAAAATATTACCCTTACTCTGGTTATTTAACAATGTGCTATTGAGTATGCTGTCTGGTGAATTAAACAGAAGGTAAATTTGAAAAAAAAAATTACATTTGTAAAATATGCATAACTTTTCAATGGTTAGTATTTGAACATGACATGCAGAATAAAAATTGTTAGTAATTGAATAAAGAATAATATTAAACAGAACTGGTGTGCTTGTGAGTATTTAATTAGGTGCTTACTTGTCTAAAATGTGAAAAGAACGGGTGAAAACTGGTGGCACATCCTGCTTTTCATTCTTAAGAACTTGTTCACAAATAATCCAGTCGATGATGTTTCCACAGTATCCAGAAATAAGTTACAGCCTTTTTGAAAGGAAAGTCAGTGTGGGTTATACCAGTCTTCCTCGCATGTATTCCAGGTAATAATGAATAAGTTTCGGTTTTCATGTTGAAATCACGTGAGCAACACACAAATAACCCCAAATGGTAACTATCAATAAATGTAATAGTTAGCTCACACTGTCGTCGTTGACATTTGAAAGGTTTAGGATCATCTGGAAGCGCTATGTTCACTGTTTTTTTTCTTCTCCACTGAATGGCATGTTGAGATTCCCCTCACCCTTAGCTACTCATCCAGTCATTGTCTGTGTCGATCTCAAAATCATGATCACATGGTGTTTTATCTATATCTAAACTATCACCCACCACACCCAGTGCATTCAAAATGTCCATAACTTCTCACCTGCTTTTTCCACAACATTGGCAAAAATATCTGCAAGCAAGTTCCTTATTCAATCATGTCCTCCTGTAGGTGCTGCCATTGTTGTTTGCCAGATGATTCAAGTCACGCTGTGCATTACAAGCTGCTACTAATTATACACAAAGCTAAAATGCTGAAAATCCATGTTCCAGGGCTTGTTCAGTCATTCATGCAAATTAATTTGTCACTGAGCTATGGTTTCATATCTGTGTGTGTCGGTTAAAGTAACTTAAACTAGGTTCACAAGGCTAATGCTACAACGCAACTTAAGTTGTGACAGCCAGTGACTGTGACTTGATGTAGTAGTGAGACTTATGTTACGACAACCAGCCTAAGGGTTAAATATGAAACGGTGTATTTTGTATCAGAGGTAGAGGGACGAATGATTTACAAACAGAGCTTAAAGGGAGCGGTCATGACAAAATAAGTCATATGTTAGAATGAAGAGTTTAAGTTCAGTGGATTAGTCCACTGATTTGCTGGTGATATACTTGATAGTGCAGAATGCAGAATTTTGTTAGTGTCATATTGAGTGTGTCCACTGACAACCTGAAATTTAACTGAGTCTGAGACATTGTCTTCTGACAGCCTGAAATTTAACTGAGTCTGCAACATTTTGACAACAAAGTTATGGATGGTAGTTTCCATAACTGGACAGTGCTGTACATAACATAGCAGTCTTTCACAGCACTAATGTGCATTTGTGTGTGTGTGTGTGTGTGTGTGTGTGTGTGTGTGTGTGTGTGTGTGTACACATATCAGTGTATTTTCATCACAAAGCAGGATGGGAAACCGTAAATCATTTAAATGAAGAAAAAAATAGAAGAGAGGAGGATGTGAATCAGTAACATTTGTGGTAATGATGATTGTGATTGTGGTCCTTGTGATGGTGGTGGCGGTGGTGGTGGCTGTGTGTGTGTGTGTGTGTGTGTGGTAAGCTATATGTAGAACATGCATATAGCATGTGCAAAGTATGGGTGTGTGTGTGTGTGTGTGGTGAATGTGTGTGTGTGTGTGTGTGTGAGAGAGAGAGAGAGAGAGAGAGAGAGATGTGTACATTCATTCTTTTTTTCTTTTAAGAGAGAGGAAAAAGACATGTAATGTATGGAGAGTGGTGACTCCAGCTAAGAAAAACTGCATGACTTGGTTCCGAAGTTGATTGCAATTCTGTGCAGAAGTCAGAAGGCTGACACTGGTCATCATAGAACTACAACCCACACCACACACACACACACACACACACACACACACACACACACACACACACACACACACACACACACACACACACACACACACACACGCGTGTGGCATGTTCTGTCTTGAAATGTCATGGGCATGCAGGCATTTTGCTTGGTCATTGCAGGAATGATAGATCTTCCATTATTTTTGCTTTTAAAGATATGGAGACCTATATTAAGTGGATTTATAAGACAGTGAAGAGAGAGAGAGAGAGAGAGAGAGAGAGAGAGAGAGAGAGAGAAAAGGGGGAAGAGAACAAGACAGATTTCATGATTTTAATTCAGTGCAGGAATGACAGATCTTCCTTTATTTTTGTTTCTAAAGATATGGAGATCTGTAATAATTGGATTTATTACATGGTGAATAGAGAGAGAGAAAGAGAGAGAGAGAAGGGGGGAAGAGAACAAGACAGAGATTTTATGATTTTAATTCAGTGCAGGAATGACAGATCTTGCTTTATTTTTGTTTCTAAAGATATGGAGATCTATAGTAATTGGATTTATTACATGGTGAATAAAAAGAGAAAGAGAGAGAGAGAGAGAAGAGAGAGAGAGAGAAGGGGGAAGAGAACAAGACAGAGATTTTATGATTTTAATTCAGTGCAGGAATGACAGATCTTCCGTTATTTTTGTTTCTAAAGATATGGAGATCTATAGTAATTGGATTTATTACATGGTGAATAGAGAGAGAGAGAGAAAAATGAATGAGAGAAATGTTGTTTACTGAGGGAAAAGAATAAGTACAAGTCAAGTGGCTTTTTTTTCATCCAGCCCTCAAACAATAAATACATGGAAGAAATCATTGCATCGAACTGCATATAAACTCGTAAACAACAATGAATACATAGCAATTTAGAATTTTAAGAGAATGCACAATGTAACTAGAGGAAGAGAGTGTGGGAGAGAGGGAGGGATGGAGAGCGACACATATGTTATTTCTCACAACTGATTCCATTCATACATAATTCTCAGAGTACATAACAAGCCACTCTGCAAAGACACACACCCTACAGCTGCCTACCTTGCGGAGTCAAAATTCTGAAACCATGGGATGAAGGGGGTAGGATGTGCTGGAGAAGGGGGCAGTCTGACTCAAAGTACTTCTAACCCTTTTGTGTTTGTGTAATTGCCAATATCCACAAATCATTTGGGCTTTCTTCTGCATATTTTATCAGACCTATTTCTAACAAAAAAAATTAACCCCCTGTCCCCCTAAATTCCATAGTTTTAAACAAAATATTGAACATTCTAAATTTTTTTCACCAAATTTGAGATTTCAGAAATAATTTCTGATTTAGAAAAACTCCAGAAAAAGTTGGAAGGGTTGGCAGCTATGCAATACATCCCATGTTTTACTGTAAAAGCGATGTGTTCACTTATGGCAATTTTTTTTTTCTTCTCCTGCTCTAGTTGTCCCAAGAACAAGTACATACAAAACAAAATCTACTTGTACCCACAATTCCTACTTGCTCTCCCTAAGTACAGGAGATGTGTAATAAAGGTAACCACTGATAGTGCAGTGACAGGTCAGCGCACATATTTGAATAATGGCCTGTTCTGCACACATGTGATTAAGGCCTAAGAGTAAAGAGAGAAAAGATCTACATAAAATAATCTATGCATCAGTTTACCAGGGTATAAATGACAAAAATGCTTCTCCTTGTGTTCTGGAGTATATAAAAAAAAAAAAAGAGAACAGACAAAACTGTCAAGTTTCCACCATTCCCACTTTCCTGCACTGAATCTTCTTTTTTCTTCTTTTGCGGATGCAGGCTGATACTCCTGCAGACACTCCCTGTATAGACAGGCAGGTATAAATCCCATCTGCTAACAAAGGGAGTGGAGATTTGCGTGTATTCATGACCATTTTTTATCCCGCCATTAAGGCAGCCATACTCCATCTTCAGGGAATGCACTGAATCAAAATAATGAAATCTCTGTCTTGTTCTCTTTCCCTCGAAAGCAATGAGTCAGAATCAATGGAACTTTCTCTGAAGGGGCTGCACTCACAAGCGGTATCTCTCAAGGTAGCGTGTTAGGACCAATCCTGTTTGTCATCTACATCAATGATCTGCCGAAACATGTACAAAACATTGTCAACTTATTTGCAGATGACATAAAGTTATATACCGCAAGCAGTGACCAAGAATCGACTGCATCACTTCAGCATGACCTAGACAGCCTTCAGAAATGGTCGGACGACTGGCTTCTGAGATTCCACCCACAGAAATGCAAAGTGATGAAAATTGGCGCACGGAAATCAGAAGCAACATACCATATGAAGTACACAGATACTGAAACTGGGAACCAGCAGAGAAATACCCCTGCAGAAAGTGAGGTGGAAGTGGATCTCGGTGTTCATGTGGGTAACGACCTCAAATTTAAACAACACGTTGCCAACCTCACATCAAGAGCAAACAGTGTAATTGGCGTCATCTGCAGAACCTTCAAGTTCTTGGACTGCAAGTTCTTCATCCAGCTATACAAGACACACTAGCAAGGCCTATCCTTGACTATGGACAAACTGTGCTGACTGGTCAGCATGCCTTGGTAGTTGGTGGCGCCACTTCAACTGGTCAGCATGCCTTGGTAGTTGGTGGCACCACTTCAGCTGGTGGTCAGCACACCCATGGTAGTTGGTGGTGTTCAGAGTAATTTGTCCCAGGTCTGCTGGCCTCTGAAGTCTGTCATTGTGTTGTCTGAAAATAGCATGATCAAGAAGGTAGATCAGGCATGTTTGGGTCAGTTTGTATGAAAAGATATATTTTGTTTTTGTATCTGCGATCATACCTGAATTAGAAATTAATTGGGTGGTATTGTAGTTCCAAAAAATGTGTCCTCTAAGTTGTGCATGAATATACATTCAGTTATATTATTTTCAAAGATATTGTTGCGCATGCATATAAGTTCAGTTATGTTATATTGAAAAATATTGTTGTGCATGCATATACATTCAGTTATGTTATATTCAAAGATGTTGTTGCGCATGCATAATACATTCAGTTACAAATTATTCAAAGATGTGATTTCAGTTATGTAAGTTCGGGTACAGTACCGTTTGTGCATGCTGTAGAAATAGGTGTGTGAACCAAGCTGCACTTGCCACATTGCCAGACACTGGGGATCATGTTAGTAATGGAGTGACTCCCACCTTGTGGTTCCAGGTGATAGTGCACTGTCCTTGTTGTCCACGTGCCTTTGAGCTTCACAAGGACGAGGCCCAGCAGTGGTGGATCTGGGTGGCCACGCCTGGAGGAGATGTCTACAGCAAACTCCTGTCCTCAACAGGCCAATGCAGCTCAAACCATGAGTAAAGAAAAACAAAAGAAAAACTTTTTTTTTTTAATCCTGTTTGCTCCCCCTTCCCATTCCCATCTCTGTCATCTCTGTCTGTCTCTCTTTCTTTGTCTCTCTGTCTTCCCTCTTTCTCTCATTCTTACTTGCGTTCTGTCTCTCTTTCTTTCTTTGTCTCTCTGTCTTCCCTCTTTCTCTCATTCTTATTTGCGTTCTGTCTCTCTTTCTTTGTCTCTCTGTCTTCCCTCTCTGTCTCATTCTTACTTGCATTCTGTCTTCCCCAACCTCTCTCTCTCTCTCTCTCTCTCTCTCTCTCTCTCTCTCTCTCTCCTTCTCTTGTCTCCTCTCCACTCTCACACCCTGTCATCTTTCTTTCCCCATTTCTGTTAGTTTCTTTTGAGGATGCGTGTTCTGGCTGTTGGCTGGTTCAGGTTAACTGCTGATCTTTTTGGTTTCTGTTCCTCATTGTCTAAATTGTGTGGGGATTGACTGTGGCTGTTCACTGTGGGAATTGACTGGGACAGTTCACTGTGGGGATTGGCTGGGGCAGTTCACTGTGGGGGCTGACTGGGGCAGTTCACTGTGGGGGACTGGCTGGGGCAGTTCACTGTGGGGACTGACTGGGGCAGTTCACTGTGGGGACTGGCTGGGGCAGTTCACTGTGGGGACTGGCTGTGGCAGTTCACTGTGGGGGCTCACTGTGGCGGTTCACTGTGGGGACTGGCTGTGGCAGTTCACTGTGGGGGCTCACTGTGACGGTTCACTGTGGGAACTGACTGTGGCAGTTCACTGTGGGGGCTCACTGTGGCAGTTCACTGTGGGACTGACTGTGGTGGTTCACTGTGGGGACTGACTGTGGCGGTTCACTGTGGGGACTGACTGTGGCGGTTCACTGTGGGGACTGACTGTGGCGGTTCACTGTGGGGACTGACTGTGGCGGTTCACTGTGGGGACTGGCTGTGGCAGTTCACTGTGGGGACTGGCTGTGCCGGTTCACTGTAGGGACTGGCTGGGGCAGTTCACTGTTGGGACTGACTGGGGCAGTTTACTGTGAGGACTGACTATGGCAGTTCACGGTGGGGACTGACTGTGGCACTACACTGAAGACATGTCACTAGATTCCTCTGGGTCTGCGTTTGTGACGAGACGGATACGAGTGGTAGGTGGGTCCTCTAGGGGAAGGACTTGGAATAATTTCTCTATGAGAATTATCTTACATCTCACCTACACCCTCTCTCATACTAGTGGTGGAAGGAGCAACTTTCCGGTACTAGTCATCGAAGAAAATTTTTATTTTTCCGGGTAGTAATAAAATACGGTAGAATGGGCTCTGAGATAATTTCCTTAGGCTTGTACTCTTAATTAAAAGTACGTATAGCTCCGAGATACAGAATTGAAGAGAGAAGTTCAAACATTCAACATTCGACTGAACAACAGGGAACTGACACAAGTTAAGTGCACTTTTCACACATCAACTTTTATTACTTACACATAGATAAGAAATGTCGTGACAATTCCATAGGCTGTGTTTCAGTTCTCATTGGACTACCACAATGAGAGGGTTCCTTCCTCACTCCTACTTTTCTCGCTGGCACTCTGTGCAGCAAGTTTAAGTTGGCATACAGGGGTTCTGTCTACGTTACACTGAATGTATATGGTTATTATACATCCACCCTGCTTGCTAATACCATAGACAGGTTCTCACTGTTTCATCATAAAGTGAGGGTAAGGGTCTGATGGGTTTGAGTCCAGGTGGTAAGCAAACTTAGCTTTGCTTCGAGAGAAGACAGTTGTTCTCTCCTGTGGCTGGTGACTGCCCCACTGGTGTAGATTTGTTGTCTGGTGTCGCCCTGGTTTCTGGCGAAGTCCCAGCCTCTGGTTTCAGTCGCAATGTGTAGCGTGACCAGGATCCCAGTTCTGCGATAAAGAGAACTTGATCTGTAGATGAGAATCTGGTGGCTGGTCTGTCGAGTGCACACATTTACCCTTTTCCTCTGTCTTTCAGAGGGGGTGTGAGACTCAGCCAGCAAAGTTTTCTCTATGGTAGAGTTTCTGCTATAACTATTAACCTCCACTTTTGTTTAATGGCTAAGTTAAGCTCACAAAAGGTAGGAGGACAGTAATACAATGTTACAGTTTTAGTTAAACAACTCTTCCATGTTTCATATGAATTAAATCACACTGACTTGGGCTATGCTTAGTCCAAGTACACATGTGGTGTAGACTTAAAGTCACACACTACAAATCATTCCAATAATCACCAGTATTTATAAATCAGAGTAGCAGTTTTTACCTAGCACAGGCATACTGTTTTCCTGATCAAAATTAATCATTGGATTATTATCTTAACAGACAGAGTTGCACACTGACAAAGTCAGGGTGCACACAAAGAGCAGTGGTCAGATTGTTAACAAAGAATCAAAACCACTGGAGAGAGAGCTTTTTACCATGTGATGGCAAGCAAACCACTACACAGAATAATCATTCATCAGTTTGATAAATGTTGCTAAGCATTTGTACAAAGTTACGATGCTAACACACACAGCATACATGAAATCAATACATAGATTCAAAAATGTAAAACAGAGTTCCAACTCACTTTTCCTGGGAATGAACAGGGAATGACTTGAGATCAAGGAGTTACCAAGAGTTTCCTAGGCTTTCTCTGTCCCTTTGTCTTCCTCTGCTCTTGTCTACAGGCAGTCCTGAGGGGTCAGTGAAGCTGAGCCGGTGTGTGCCTAGTTTTATGAATCTCTCTTGCCGAATCAAATTTCGACAAACTGTCATTCACCCTCAGGGGTGAGAGGGGGAGGGATTTAGTCTAGTCACCAATCGCCTCGGAAGTGTTTTGATCCTATCGGCAGGGGATAATTTATGCATCTGTATAGCTGGCAGTATAGCTGGCAGTTGAACCCCAGTTAATTTATGCGTCCGCATAGGTGTTCGCGAGCACGTGCAGGTGCCTGCGAGGACGGGGACGGTAGGGATGAAAGGGAGGGGGGGGGGGTGGAGGTGGTGGTGGTGGAGAGCGCGGCTCATGCCTTTGTGTCGCGGGGTAGAGAGAGAGAGGGGGGGGGGGGGGGGGGGGTGTGTGTGAGACGGGCTATTGTTAGAACGCACTCCCACGCTGCGCGCTGTTAGTGTCAAAGTGCCGCACCGCATGGGGAGGGAGGGTTGAGAGAGGGGAAGGGAGGTAGGCTGATAAGAACGAAAGGCGGCACGCATTTACCGTGACGCAATTTTTTCCTGTGTCACTGATCGTGTCAGTCGGGCCTTTCGCACTATCCTAAGCAAGAAGGGGGGGGAAAGAGGGGGTTGAGAGGGGAGAGTGGGCATAGATTTGAAATCTATTTTTTGGTTTGGTGTTTAGTGGGACTGATCGGATGGTGTGGTCAAGCGTCACGTCACAGCGTTGTGTGCTAAGGTTGGGGTCTCTGCCCATGTTTTTTCTCAGCTCTTCCAGGGTGCTGTCAGTCCACTGTGTTTGTCCCTCTTCCCCTCCGTCTTCGTCCTTCAGCAGTTCCCAGGGGTTTTGTTTTAGCAAGGCTGCTACGTCTTGTTACATGGTCATGCAAACCTAGTTTTCTTATTTTAACCTTCATTGTCCTGCATTTCGTGTGACGTAATTCGCTTAAAACTACTGAGTTTACATTGGAATTTGCTGCCCGAATTGGGGTACCGACTTTAAAAAATTGTAAAAAATAAACTAATGGATAGAAAGACTTCAAATTTTCAGCAAAAATCTATGGAAAGCTGAACTTTGGTTTGCACTTGTTATTTTAGGGGGGTATGAAATTTTTTTTTGGCTTGTCACTCACACACCTGATTTTACCTGGAAAACACACCTACGTCAGTGAAATAGGTGACAGACAGGCAATACAACACCCATCAACTTTATAGTACCTACCTTTTTGGTGGCAAGTGGTCAGGTTCACCATCTGAAAAGAACTGATGGGTGCTGTGAGGTGTTAGTAGTTACACAGGCAGCTAGGAATATACGTGAAATTTCTGTGACGTTTTCAAGTCACAAAATATTTACATAACAGAAAAAAAAAAAAGTTAAACAGGTCAAAATCTTACCATATTTACTGAAAATGTATTGGAGTGCATGCTTTTTTATCTGCATGAGTTAGTTTGTGTTTGTGAGAAAAGAATTCCTATGACTGATAATATTTCTAACTATACGCAGGTGTTAGTAGGAAGGAAGAAAGACAGGCATCACAACACAAAACAACACTCAAAAATATTTTAGTTGTACTCACCATATGGTTCCAGATGTCATGAATATATATAATCCAAATGTGCTCACACACACAGAACACAAATCACTGGAAATGTTCTTGCTTTTGAGCACTTTTGTCACACACACATCACTGAATGAATTTTTTTTTTGCATGGTGCACTTTTCTTACTTGCACGAACTCCAGTACTTTTGTATGTGACACTTTGTAATATTTAGTCAACCCAAAACAGTCTGTACAAAACAAAAATGACAAAGTCCAGTCCTTGCTGTTGTCCAGTATCAGGTGTACTGCTAAGAATGAGTGTGTTGGAACCTACTCACTGCTGATGAAAAGAAAAGAAGCAGCCACGATCCTTGCAAAGTGCCACCTTACACATCACACACTCATGTGTTGACTGGATGGCATTGCCTGCTGGGGTTTTCCTGCCTTCCTTCTTGCACCAGACACAGTCCTTCTTGCCTCTGGCAGACTTGGATTTTGGAAGGAGTGTGTTTGTGCTTGTCTGGATTGTCATGAACAACGGGACGGCTGATCCGTTTTCAACAACCCTTGAAACCATTCACCATGCCCATGATAATATCAGTTTGAAAATCCACATGCAGTTTCAGTGGGGCAGCTGTAGAGTTTTTGTAGATGATATAGGCATTTACTGCAGCAGTGTCCAGGCAGAAGAAGAACACATATTTCCACCACTTCATGAATTTCTGCTTGGAACAATAATATGATCGCAATTGATCATGCTTGTCAACACCATTGTAGTTCTTGGTGTAATCAGCCACAGCCAGGGGCCTAGAATACCTGGCTTTTTCAACACCCCCTGCACCTTTTCTGACAAGCTCTCCATCAGATCCATCATGGGCAGAAGTAAGAAGGGTGACCTTACGACGGTCAAACCAAGCAACAGCCTGAAGCTTGCCCTTCAAATCATCATAGGCAATCTCACGAAACCAGCGCTTTGTGTCCCCAGATTTTTTGACACATTTTGCTGGCTTCATATCCTGTGGCAGACCCTTTCTGTTGTTTCGCACAGTCCCACAAGCCAGGGTTTTTCTTCTGAAACAGATGCTGAATGAGGGGGACTGACGTGAAATAATTATCAAAGTAGATGGTGTGCCACTTGAAATAATGGGGTTTTGCCAAGTGTTTGACGACACGATCCCCCAGGGCATCACCTGTCCCAGCAGGCACATCATTGGTCTTCCCAGTATATACTGAATAATTCAGCATATAAAAAGAATCAGCATCACACACAAAGCGCACACTTTGAGGCCCCACTTTGTTGGTTTTGCAGGCACGTACTGCAGAAAACCACAACGACCCTTGAACTTGATCATTGCCTAATCTACTGTCATGTTTTGACCAGGCAGAAATTGCATAGCAAAACATTCTTGAGTCATAGAAATGAGAGGTCTGACTTTGTACAGGGGTCATACCCAGCCTGACCTCTGGGAACAAACTGAGTAGTATCAGCAAGGTGAAAATACTGATTCAGCTGTTCAAACCTGTTCTTTGACATGACACTTGACACCCAAAGATTGAAGAAAGGAGATGACTCTTTCCAATAAAAATCACGATGAGGAGGAAGTGGGGCCATGTTCATAAACATGAGAAGACCAACAAAAGCTCTGATTTCATCCACAGTGGTTGGCTCAAATCTATCCTCTGGAAGCCCAGCAGCCGTGAGCGTTTGTCTTGCATACAGGTTGGTTTCCCTGACCATGAGATGGAATGCGTCCAAAGGAAAAACAAGTGAAAAATAATCAAAAGGTGTTCGAAGATTCACTTGTGGACGTGGGGGGCCCCTGTGTATGCATCAAACACACGAACTTCAGTCCAAAAATCGTCGTTCGACCACTGCGATGACTGTGCACATCCACCGACGTCAGTAGCACCTGCGTCACTTGCATCACTATGTCCATGTCACTGTCACTACTCGCATTTACTTCAGGTTCATAGTCACTGTCACTGTCAACAGCGTCAAGATCAATGTCTGATTGATTCCAGTCTTCGTTTTCAGTCGTATTCACATTCCAGTCGAACATTGCTCAAAAAGTCAAGCTCATGTCACTGTCACTGTCAGAGTGCGACATTTCGATTGTAGTCGAAGTCGTTGGGATGACTAAAAAATCGATACAAAATCAAAAAAGCCACCAACCGCTGTCACAAATGGCGCTCAGCAAAGGCAGGAAAGACCCGGATAACGACCGGTTTGCCCTATTACTGTGGGCAACCCAAATAAGGGAGGCACACCAAGACAATTAGTCAACTGAGCTACGGGCGGTATAGGGCGGATCAGGAGCCTGAGGGGTTGGGCGGAATAGGGCGGAACAGGGTTAGAAAGGTTAAATGATTTCAGTAGGTGCTAATATGGTCTGATGTGCTGCTTAATTATCAACACAGTTATTGGGTAAGAAATCAGCATATCTGATGTTTGGTATCGTATGTAACACCTCATTTCCATGGTTTAGAAAGAGTGGGGTTTAGTTTCCGCCGAGGACATTGACGAACAAAGTACACAAGACACTCTTTCTAAACTTTGCTTCGTCTCCGCCATCAGTCGCTCCATTTTGAAATTTTGAAACCTCATTTCCATGGTTTTGATTCTTTCCAGATCTGCTCTGTGAGTCCATGTCTTGCATGCATACTGGAAGATGGGCTAGGCATGTGCAGGCTTGAGCCTAATCTTATATTTGATGGAGAGGTGGTAGTAATTGCACACAGGTTAGTGTATACAGTGATGATGGAGAGGTGATAGTAATTGCACACAGGTTAGTGTATACAGTGATGATATTGTCTTTGCTGCACTGGAGAGGACTGTTCAAGTGGTGAATCATGTCCTCTCCCATGGGGTGCATCTTAGGCAAGTCTCACATAGCAGGAGCCCATGTCCTGTCCCATGCGGTGCACCTTAGGCAAGCCTCACATAGCAGTAGCCCATGTCCTCTCCCATGGGGTGCATCTTAGGCAAGTCTCACATAGCAGGAGCCCATGTCCTCTCCCATGGGGTGCATCTTAGGCAAGTCTCACATAGCAGGAGTCCATGTCCTCTCCCATGGGGTGCGTCTTAGGCAAGTCTCACATAGCAGGAGCCCATGTCCTCTCCATGGGGTGTGTCTTAGGCAAGTCTCACATAGCAGGAGCCCATGTCCTCTCCCATGGGGTGTGTCTTAGGCAAGCCTCACTGGGCGGGAATCCATTTTCTTGTGTGGTTTACACCCACACCCACATGCAGCAGGTAGACCTGGGTTATATGGCAGCTAGTAGCAGAGGATGACCTTTGACCTGACTGATTTCTATAACAATATAGTATGAATGTTTGTGCATGTGCGTAATTTTCTTTTCTCCCAACAGTCTTATGGGAAGTCACAGGAAATCCAGCATGACATGCAAATGGCTTTTGTAGCTGTTGTTGTTTAATCAGGTCTTTAAAAAGAGAGCATTGACCGAACAGTTCATCTAAAATAGAAAAAAGACAAAAAATGTTCCATTGAAAAAAAGAAAAGAAAATTAAGAAATCCCATTTCTTGGGAATGGGTAGGAGCATGAGGGGGGACCTTTGCTGGGAGGTCAGTCTGGAAAAAATAGAAGTACTGACAGAGGATCCATTGTTAAGAGGGCAGTCTGAAGAAAATAGAAGTGTTGACAGAGGATCTTTTGTCTGCAGGTCACTCTGAAAAGAAAAAAGAAATGTTGACAGAGGATCTGTTGTTAAGAGGGCAGTCTGAAGAAGATAGAAATGTTGACAGAGGAGTGAAGGCAGACAGGGACTGAATCAACAGAATGCAAGTGGAGTTACTTTAGGCATTTCAGCCTCTTGACCTTCAGATAAGACATAAGACAGACATGGAAAACATGTTTTTCCAAGTCAGTCTCATTTATTTGTCCTGCCCAAAGATGATGAAGACGTTGAAATGCAAGGCCTCTTCGCTATAAAGTGTTTTCCATTGTGTGGTGGTCAAGTACCTCCGGTTTTATTCTCTAGCATAACCACAAGAAAAATGTTGCTGTGAGAAACAGGTCTTGACAGGGAATGAGTGTTTGTTGTGAGGATGTTCAGTGGAGGGTTCATGGTGATGTGTGTTTACTATGAGGATGTTCAGTGGAGGGTTCATGGTGATGTGTTTATTGTGAGGATGTTCAGTGGAGGGTTCATGGTGATGTGTTTACTGTGAGGATGTTCAGTGGAGAGTTCATGGTGATGTGTTTTACTGTGAGGATGTTCAGTGGAGGGTTCATGGTGTGATGTGTTTACTGTGAGGATGTTCAGTGGAGAGTTCATGGTGATGTGTTTACTGTGAGGGATGTTCAGTGGGAGGGTTCATGGTGATGTGTTTACTGTGAGGATGTTCAGTGGAGGGTTCATGGTGATGTGTTTACTGTGAGGATGTTCAGTGGAGGGTTCATGATGATGTGTTTACTGTGAGGATGTTCAATGGAGGGTTCATGGTGATGTGTTTTGTTGCAGCTTGATGGAGATGGGGAATGGAGGCAATCAGTCCATCTTTGATGACCTGCTGAACCACACAGCACCACCAGACCTCATGGGCATCAACTGGGCGCCCCGCACGCTGCCAGACGAAGTGTGTCAACTCTGGGGAACAGGACAAAGTGTTGTCATGTCAGAAAGATGTCAGCTGCATCAGTTGTGCCAGCCACTTTTTGGCAGTGGTTTGTGGGGAGGAAGTGAAACGATGTTACTGGTGTACTCCCTGAAGGACTTACAGTCGCAAGGCTCAGGTGTTGCCCCCAAGATGTCTTTGCCATTAGGTGGCTTCCCTCTGGGAAATGAAACAATGGGTCAGGTATTCCAGCTGAGAGTCGTGACCTCAGAGAATAAGATGTGCCTGTCATCAACTCAGGTGTGTGTCCCACCTCACCTGTTCTCTGTCATGTGTTGGCTGGAAAACGTCACTCCGTTCATTGCCAGTTGTGCTGTGTAGTATGACTGACGGGTCTGTGTACTTCCACCCCATCTGCCTCAGCGTAGTCGACCTGCAGTTGTCATGGCAACTACTCTGCAGAGTGGATTCCCCAGTTGTGGACCTTCTGTCCATGGAAGTGAAAAAGATCCCTGTCAGTGAAAGAATCAGTGGCTGCAGAACTTCACAGTTCTCTAGGGCTCCCTGTTCGATCCTCGTCCCATTCTAAAGTGCAGACATTCATGGTAGTGGGAGCCTCAGGAAAAGGTTGTCTCATCTCAGCCATACCAACCCTCAGTTCAGCAGCATACTCCGCGGACTGTCGCAAAGTGGTCACCATGTTCCTGTTACCTGGCCAGGTGAACAGTCTGTGTTGTCAAGGCAACATACTGTACATGGCCAATCTCTCTGATCAGATTCAGAAGTGTGAGCTGAGCCTGGTGCGTCAAGGGGGAGAAGAAAAGCAGTTCAGTGTAGCTGTTCAGAGTGAACTTCTCTTCAGTGCCTCTGTGGCCACCCTATGGTTCTCAGGTAATTGACTGGTGAGAAATGGAGACCTGTGTTACATTTGTGGTCAGGTAAAGGACTGGTGTGATGGGGACACCTGTGTGTTTGGTGTGAAAGGGACACCTGTGTGTTTGGTGTGAAAGGGACACCTGTGTGTTTGGTGTGAAGGGGACACCTGTGTGTGTTGGTGTAAAGGGTATGCCTGTGTGTTTTGTGTAAAGGGGACACCTGTGTGTTTTGTGTAAAGGGCACGCCTGTGTGTTTTGTGTAAAGGTGACACCTGTGTGTGTTTTGTGTGAAGGGGACACTTGTGTGTTTTGTGTGAAGGGGACACCTGTGTGTTTTGTGTGAAGGGGACACCTGTGTGTTTTGTGTAAAGGGGACACTTGTGTGTTTTGTGTAAAGGGGACACTTGTGTGTTTTGTGTAAAGGGAACACCTGTGTGTTTTTATATGAAGGGAACACCTTTGTGTTTGGTGTAAAGAGGGCACCTGTGTGTATTTTGTGTGAAGGGGACACCTGTGTGTTTTTTGTGTGAAGGGGATACCTGTGTATTTTGTGTGAAGGGGAGATCTGTGTGTTTGGTGTGAAGGGGACATCTGTGTGTTTGGTATGAAGGGGACACCTGTGTGTTGTGTGAAGGGGACATCTGTGTGTTTTTGTGTAAAGGGGACACCCTGTGTGTTTTATGTGAAGGGGGCATCTGTGTGTTTGGTATGAAGGGGACACCTGTATGTTGTGTGAAGGGGACATCTGTGTTTTGTGTGAAGGGGACACCTGTGTGTTTTGTGTGAAGGGAACATCTGTGTGTTTGGAATGAAGGGGACACCTGTGTGTTTTGTGGTCAGGTGAAGGATTGGTGTGAAGGGGACACCTGTCTGTTTTGGGGCCAGGTGAAGGACTGGTGTGAAGGGGACACCTCTCTGTTTTGTGGTCAGATAAAGGATTGATGTGAAGGAGACACCGGTCTGTTTTGTGGTCAGGTAAAGGATTGATGTGAAGGGGACACCTGGGCTGTGTTTTGTGCTAGGAATTACTCTGAACCTTCCTTTTCTTTGTTTTTTTGTTTTTTTTGTACCAATTTTTCTAAGATTTTAGATTAATGATGGAGGAATAAGAACTGCTTATTTTATGTAGACAACAGAGTGCTTTAAGTTTGTGATAGATGGAAGAGTGGGTATGGACAGAGGGGTAAGATGAGGTATAGGAAAGGTACAGGAGAAGGTACTGAAGTAATGGTACAGGTGATGATGATGGATCTCCAGCCAGGAATGTATAGGTGAGGCCCAGTCAGATACATGGTATTTCTTTCGTTTACATGAAGAGGAAGCAAGGAGAAAACTGCCTTAAAAGAGATAAAATGAAACGTAAATAACATGGTGAGCAGTGATGTAGGAACAGAATATTTAGAGTAGTAAATATGAAATGAGAATGTCAGCAAGTTTGAACCACTCCTCTGATATGACACTCTTACCCAGTCAAACTTTGTGCTGACCATGTGTAAGTCACGCAAATTCCTATCTATGCTGGACTAAGACTTCAGTCTTTACCACTAGTTATTTTATGGTACTGTTCCTAACAGCCATTATTGTTAGTCTCTGTGGAAACTAATACCGTCAGCATAATGGAACACAATAGAAAGTTCTGAGAGCCCACACTTGAATTAGATAAGTGGGGAGATGAATACATTACAATCAGTAAATAGCAGCACAAACAGTTATAAAATGGATGCTCATCAGATAATAGTTTTCATTCAACATGGCCATCCTAAGCAGTGAGAGAGTAATAATAATGAACAAGTAACATGGCATGCGAAAGAGGCACAAATGATACACAACAACTGAGCGAACCCAGGACTGTGTAAGACTGACATGACATACTGATGGGCACACTTCAGTGGCTGATGGGCACACTTCAGTGGCTGTCACACTGAGTGAATCCAGATTGGCACACTTCAGTGGCTGTCACACTGAGTGAATCCAGATTGGCACACTTCAGTGTCACACTGAGTGAACCCAGGACTGACATGACAGACTGATGGGCACACTTCAGTGACTGTCACACTGAGTGAACCCAGGACTGACATGACAGACTGATGGGCATACTTCAGTGACTGTCACACTGAGTGAACCCAGGACTGACATGACAGACTGATGGGCACACTTCAGTGACTGTCACACTGAGTGAACCCAGGACTGTGTGAAACCGACATGACAGTGATGGGCACACTTCAGTGACTGTCACACTGAGTGAACCAGATCGGCACACTTCAGTGACTGTCACACTGAGTGAACCCAGGACTGACATGACAGATTGATGGGCACTCTTCAGTTACTGTCACACTGAGTGAACCCTGGACTGTGTGAGACTGACATGACAGAGTGATGGGCACTCTTCAGTGACTGTTACACTGAGCTGAGACAGTGACATGATTATATCAGTGCACATCTTGACTTGGTCCATGCCAGCATGTGTGTGAGACACACTGATTTGCCTGGCACTGATGTGACAGGTTAGATATAAACAGTGAATCTGTATGTAAAGTGGGTAAGTGGAGGAGAGCCAAAATGTCAGCCAAGTGACCAGTCTCTACACCTCTGAACTGGCATTCCAAACTACCAGCTAAGTTACTCCTTACTGCGATCCCATCATTAGGCGAAGCTGTATTTAGGTTAATTCCCCGCCTGATGATTGCCCTATTGTGGGCATGTTTGATTTTTAAATGGGTGCCGTCCCACATTTCAGGGATTAACCCTTGTAGTCTCTCTGCTGTCTAAAGTTGGGCAGAATCATGCCCTTTACATGTGTAAAACACAGAAGAAACAAGCTGGAATAGTTTGAAATCATGATCACCCATAACAGAACATTTGTCGTATTTTACCCACAAGAAAATAGTGATGACACTGGCTTGATAGCAATAAAATCAGTGCAGGCAGGTAGTGCTATGATAGCAAAGTGAAATAAAGTAAGAAATATAGGATTATGACAACAGAAACTGAGAGTTAAGAACGTCGTCATGTTTTCTATAATTTCTTAATCTATGCAAACAAATGAATAGAAAACGGACTCCTTAGACAGTGTTACACAGTGTACCTACAGCATGATGATGTGGTCATGGTGTGGGACACACTGACCGTTAACACTGACCCTAGTCAGCACTACACAGTGTACCTACAGCATGATGATGTGGTCATGCAGCATGGGACACACTGACTGTTAACACTGACCCATGATGATATGGTCATGCAGCATGGGACACACTGACTGTTAACACTGACCCTAGTCAGCACTACACAGTGTACCTACAGCATGATGTGGTCATGCAGCGTGGGACACGCTGACTGTTTACACTGACCCTAATCAGCTCTACACAGTGTACCTACAGCATGATGATGTGGTCATGCAGCATGGGACACACTGACTGTTAACTCTGACCCTAGTCAGCACTACACAGTGTACCTACAGCATGATGATGTGGTCATGGTGTGGGACACACTGACTGTTAACACTGACCCTAGTCAGCACTTTACAGTGCACCTACAGCATGATGATGTGGACGTGGCATGGGACACACTGACTGTTAACACTGACCCTAGTCAGCACTACACAGTGCACCTACAGCATGATGATGTGGTCATGCAGCGTGGGACACACTGTTAACTCTGATCCATGGTAGGTGTGGACATGAAGTGGTGCGACCCTGTCCAACCATGGTCCAAGTTGACCTGCAGCCCCCCTGACAGCTGGCCAGCAGACCATGAAGACAGCAGGCGGCCGTGACCTGCCAATTGACTTACAGGCAGGAAAAGTTTCACTGATTCGTGCTAACTGTCCGTTAATTAGGACTCAATTTCTCCCTGATTCCTTCATGCAGATTGAACTTCAAAATGTCACTAATCAAAGAGGTCAGTGCCAGCTTTCTAATGATACTGCATTCAGTTTAACTTTAAGGATCTACACAGTTACTAAATAAAGTAAGTTTAATTTTTAAGGGGCAGCTTGAACAGAATTTTATCAGACTAATTTAAGTGTGACAAGACTGAACTTACCTTTTAATAGCTGGATTCAAGACAGATCTGTTGATACGTGTCATGTCTAGTTCCCTGGTCTAGGTTAATGAAATTAAAGCGTTAGAAAACATACTTTGACTATTGATGAAAACATACTTTGACTATTTGACTGTTGAGACACACCGGTGGAGCTGTCAGCTGCCAAATGTGTACATGTTGCTGTCCGCATTGGAAACAGCTTTACAATCATTATTTCACTTTGATTTGTCTGTCAAAACCTTGAAATAAAGACTGACTCAATCATAAAGAATGACCCAGTCATAAAGACTGATCCACGATCAAGTTTAGATGAAGCTTGAGGCTCCAGTACTCTTCTCTTTGAAAAAAAAATGTTTGATCAAGATTGTTTGTATGACAGATACACATACAGGCATAGATTAGATGAAAAAAAATGTTTGATCAAGATTGTTTTTATGATGGATGTATACACACATAGGCGTAGATTAGATGAAAAGAAAAAGAAACACCCGAAGGTGCTGGGGAGGACCCAGAGAAGCACTGTCTTCACCTGCCTTTAGAGCAGTCCTGTACCACCCTTGGAGGCCTGCGCTGTGTTGACGATGGGTACAGGCACGCGCAGGACACTCCATTAAGATATCAAGGGACATAACTGCTCCTGAACAGAGGTAAATCAGACTACAGGATGCAACTCATAACAGCCTTAAAGTAGCATCCCCATGGGTGTACCAGCCCGTATTTCATGACTGCAGAACCCACCGGCGAAAAACACCACCCTCCAGCTGTTGAGCACACCCCACAGACCCAACCATTCCCTGCCCACGGACAGATGAAGACAGTGCCACTCCAGACACAGCCAAGCTTTCGCCCATACGGTCTTATGTGCCCTCAAGAGAGAATCCAAAGTTGTAGTCTTTCCCACTGTCAACAGGACTTTCCCTGTGGTCGGTGGGTCTTTCCTCACCGTCACTGGACCTTTCTCCAGGGTTAGCCTAGTTAAGGCAAAGAAGAAAAAGAAACGCCCAAAGGTGCTGGGGAGGACCCAGAGAAGCACTGTCTTCACCTGCCTTTAGAGCAGTAGATTAGATGAAAGAAAGGACAAAGGAAAGGTTGTTTATATGACAGATACACATTTGGGCGTAGATTAGATGAAAGAAAGAACAAAGGAAAGATTGTTTATATGACAGATATACACATATGGGCATCGATTAGATGAAAGAAAGGACAAAGGAAAGATTGTTTATATGACAGATACACATGGGCATAGATTAGATGAAAAGAAACACAAGGAAAGATTGTTTATATGACAGATACACAGGGGCATAGATTAGATGACAGAAAGGACAAAGAAAAGATTGTTTATATGACAGATACACATGGGCATAGATTAGATGAAAGAAAGGACAAAGGGGCTTCTCACCATTGTGGTGGAGACAGGTACACATGGGCATAGATTAGATGAAAGAAAGGACAAAGCATATGGGCATAGATTAGATGAAAGAAAAGGACAAAGCACATGGGCATAGATTAGATGAAAGAAAGGACAAAGGGCTTTTCACCATTGTGGTGCAGATTCAAGTTTTAATGAGCAGTGAGCCATTGTCTCTGAGAAGTAGGTCACTGGGTCACTGTGTCATCGTTGAAGCAGGTAGGTTCAAATAGGTGTCTGCTGGAGCGCGCTTAGTTTGAAGTTGAATTTGTGCAACTACTGAAATTCCAAGAGGAAAGGTAATGAATACTGGTGTGCCTGTGCTTAGCATTGTAATTTACTGCAATGGAAATGTTTATGAAGAGCATGTAATGACCATTTTGTATAAGCGCTTGTCACTATACTGACCATTTTTTACAAGCACTTGTCTCTTTACTCTTCCATCCCTGCCTCTATAAAAAAAAAGTGAATTTGATCTTTTGATTTATCTAAAATGTAAAGAGGAAAGAAAAAGAAACAAAGAAAAAGGAAAGCTGCTTTAGTTTAAAAAAAAAAAAAAAAAAAAAAAGATAGAGTCAAATAACTTGGAGATGCTCTTTAAAGAAGCTTTCTGTTGTGATGCCATTTAATGTACTTAATTATAGTATGTATCAATACTCAATTCCTTGTTATTGCTGGAATTATTGGAAATAAAAAAGCCATGAAATTCATTCGCTTTTTGCGGAAAATACGATATTTTTTTTTAATGGTATCTGCTGAAAATGAAATAAAAGTACAATACCATAAGAAAGGCCGGCAAGAATATGATACTTTTGAAAAATGGTATCTGCTGAAAATGAAAATACAATATGAGAAGAAAGGCCGGCAAGAGTGAAGTGTCATCCTGGAACAGCATGGTATGAATTATTATATTATTGTCAAGGTCACCCATCCACCCATCCCTCCACCCTTCCCTTCATCTTTTACCAAATAACTGCTGTTTTTAACATGCTTCGTTTTTATCATACCTGTAATATGACGAGCAGATCGATTATATGTAATGCACAGTATATTATGTAACATGACTGTACTTTCAACAAAATCCTTGATTCTGTGTAATTCAGTGTGGTGGTGTGTGATTACAGGAGAAAAGGACAGACTGATGTGTTGGACAGTAAAGGGAGACGTGATTGGCATCGACAGTGCTGGGCAAGGGTCTGTGTCTGAGGGAGGGGACAGCCAGGGTGTGCTCCAGCCCTTCCTCAAAGACCTGCTGCTGGGGGTGGACCTACGGCAGGCTGCCCTGGAGGACCTTCAATCCACCCACAGCCTCTACAACGCCTTCCTTCACCAGATGAAGGTGGCGGCCCATCTTCTACACCAGCACAGTGCGGTGCAAGCCATGGGCAGTCAGAATACATACCCAATCCACTGCACTGTCTCTGTCCAATCACAGGCTGCCTACTATGAGATGAATTATTTTCTGTCAGTGGAGGTGACCAATCAGTGTGAAATTAGTTTGTCAAGGGACTGGAGCATAGTCGTTTTTTGCATGAAGTGATGGGTGGACATGACTCAGAGTGGGCTGCACAGTGTGACAGAGAACCGCCCTCAACTCATTCTTTTCCCTTGTCACATGATTAGAATCAAAATGTCGGATTCACTTCACCATACCCATCACCTACTCCCCAGTCTCCTGTGCTTGGACAGTGGACATTTCACTGGTCCTGCGCAGGCCAGACCTGCAGGACAACCTCTGTGGCCAGGAGGTGGTCAGTGACTGTGTGTTAGTGCCATTGACCACACATGTGGTGGATTTGTTTCACTTTCTCCATGTAAAGCCGGCTGGACTCTCCCCACTGCCTGTCCATCCACCACCTGGCCTGCAGAGCAAGGTGGCTGAACTGAAACACTGTGCAGACAGCAGGTGTCCTCCTGAGACAAAGTCACCAGGTCCAGTATACAGCATATCAACACAGTGTTCAGGTGAGAGCCTTGTGTATTCTGCTTTAGTGTTCAGGTGAGAGCCTTGTGTATTCTGCTTTAGTGTTCAGGTGAGAGCCTTGTATATTCTGTTTTAGTGTTCAGGTGAGAGCCTTGTATATTCTGCTTTAGTGTTCAGGTGAGAGCCTTGTGTGTTCTGCATTAGTGTTCAGGTGAGCCTTGTATATTCTGCCTTTATTGTTCAGGTGAGAGTTTTGTATATTCTGCCTTTATTATTCAGGTGAGAGCCTTGTATATTCTGCATTAGTGTTCAGGTGAGAGCTGTGTGTATTCTGCATTAGCGTTCAGGTGAGAGCTTTGTGTCTTATGCCTTTATTGTTCAGGTGTGAGCCTTGTGTTTTCTCTTTAATGTTCAGGCGAGAGTATTGTATATTCTGCCTTTATTGTTCAGGTGAGAGCTTTGTGTTTTCTGCCTTTATCATTCAGGTGAGAGCTTTGTGTATTCTGCCTTTATTGTTCAGGTGAGAGCTTTGTGTATTCTGTCTTTATTGTTCAGGTGAGAGACTTGTGTATTCTGCATTAGTGTTCAGGTGAGGGCCTTGTGTATTCTACCCATCTCTTCCATCTACACAGTCAGCTCTTGTACTTGGGTTGAATGAAAACGATAATCATTTGTACAATTCTGTGTTTCAAAAGGTCGGATTACATAGAAAAGAAAATTCTTGTTTTAAAATTTTGTAAAAACTAAATATGTGTTGCATCAAAATCAGTATGATGACTCCTCAGTTGGATGTTTTTGTCAAAATTTTGTTCAACAAAAATGTTATTCACTAACAGATAATGCTTGTGTGTTTTTAATGGGCACACATAATGAAAAACTTGAATGATTGACATTAACAATGTACACAGACATCATACAAATGTTATAAAACATGCTACAGAACTTCTCATCAGAAATTCAGCAAATCATGGCATTTGAAGAAAGTAGATACACAGACAAATTTCAGTGTGACGGACCGTTTTTTACCGTCCCAAATTGTGGGGACAGTTTTAAACCGTAGAGTGCCTGTAAGCTGTCAGCTGTCGGCGCAGTAAAAATGCACTCCCAGTACCTATGGGCCGTCCACTGACGTCATGCATTTTTCTTGAATTTTCATTCGTTACTATTTCTATCAAAGGACAATGGAGTGTGCGTAGTATGCCTTGTATGTCTGTAGTATTAAAATGATATGCAAATGACCACATGTGATTGGATAGACCATTTTATTCTCATCACTGACTGGATGACCAGCCACCGCTTTGTCTTGCTTGCAAAGATGGCGGTGCAACCTTCGACGAGTGTTGCGACCAAATCAACGTACTTACACAGCTGAGCAGGCTCTGCTAATCATTTTTGACAAAGATAATAACCTTTTATTCAACGACTCACTCAAGCATGAAGGTGAGATGATGATAGTGATGGAATACCGACCATATTCATCAGTTATTGAGTCGTGCTGTGCGATCTCAGAGTGTGTTCAGCTGACTGGTTACCAGCGTTGAATGAGCTAGCCTAGTGTGTAGTCTGCACTGTGTGCGAGTGGCCAGTGACATGTAAGTCAGCGCGAGAGGGGAGCACAGCCTGCTTGCGGCGTGACATGGGGCTGCAGGAAAGGTAGGGGAAGAGGAGGAGTGAAAGAGAGGGTTGAAGTCCAGCAGGGGGCATGGTGGGGGAGGGGGGCGTGGTCGTGGACTGACCTATCTGCATGAAGTGTGAGCGTCTTGATAGCCTTCTAGACTGTTTTAATTTCATTTACAGGTGTATTGTGACAATACAAACTTTATTTTAAACTTTTTTTGCTTTGTGTTCTTTTTTGGATGTGAAGCTGTAGTGGTAAATACATATGTTTTTGAATGTAAAAAAATCTATCCAAATCTAAATGCCTAAATATTTTTTTATTATCAAAATTAAAAAAACAAAAGAAGCCCAGATTCAAAATCTCCATTCAATTTCCTTCAAAAATTGTATATTTCATTTTTATATATATCTTTTATAGTTTCTGAGCTAGAATTTTTTAATTATTACCCCCAAATCATTAGATTTCCCTGGCTCTGGGAAAGCCTTTGTTTGTAATATTTTCTGGCAGTGAGTGGATTAAAGTGATGTAAGTTTGCCTGTTCACCGGTTCACCTGTTTACCTGACAGCTGCTCACCCACATTTTGTGTCGGTCAGGTGAGCGAGGATTTTCTCTCAGTCTCTGTAGATCTGCTACTAGAAAAACATCACAAGGTGCCAGAGAGAGACTGGAAGCCTAGTTTTTGTGGTAATCAGTTCCCCCAGGTGTCGGGTGAGGCCCCTGAGTCCGGCCTGGAACTGATTGCCACCAGTGTGGGGGTGCAGCCTGTGCCCCAGCTGTTGTCTCCATCCAGACGACCTAAAGAGGCTGACCACCAGGTCAGTAGAAGACTCGTGTGATAAAGGGCCTCAAGATTCTCCATCACGCCGACTTGGAGAAGCTGACCACCAGATCGGTGGTTTAATGTGTTTTTTTTTTCTGCTGTGTGGGTGTTCCCAGGAGGACTCCACAAACTGCATCCGTGAGCGGCTCTGCCTACTGTGTGAAGACTGATAAGGAAAGAAGTGGAAAACAATATTACATTCATCATTTCCCCAAAATAACTAACTTTGAATAAGTTTGATGTGATATTGTTTTCCACTTCTTTCCTTATCCAGGTGATTGCCTTCTTTTCCACATTCCTTTTTTTTTTCTCCTAATCTCTTTATCTGTGGTCTTTTTAAGATCCACAGCGTTTGCCATGCTGTGCGACCTGTGACGGAGTGGAATGAGATCCTGGTGATTGAGAGGGCAGATGCTCAACACATCCCTTTGGCTCAGACCTCTTCTAGACAGGAGACACACTCTGGCCTAGGTGTATCAATCAGCTACCCCTGCATTGGGCTGGGTCAAGATAGGTGGTTTCCCAGCTGACCAAATTAACCTCTGCAGTGCTCAGTTCTCAGTCCCCGGGAGTTGAGCATGATTGGGGGGATGATGTTACTGGGCTCTTTTTTGTCGTATCCATTCTCTCCCAAAGCCTGGAAGGAGTCAAGACAGTGACTTCTTGGCCCTGGCCCGTTAGTTGGATTCCATCGTGGGTGAGTAACGGAAAGATGAAATTAAGAAAACAAAGAAATGGCTTCTTCGCCTAAAATCCCCCACACCCACCCCCCCCCAAAGAAATGAAAAGTCAATTCCAGCTTGAAAAGAATGGCACAGGAGTCTGATGTGGACTCTGATTCTGAAACTGAAACAAGAAAAATGAATGGATTTTGGTCCTCTTGGCTGATCGTTGTGAGCGCAGAACAAGACAAACCGATCTCTGCGTGAAGCCCAAGCGCTCCCAAGGAATTGGAAGAGACCCACAGTCCATAAAGCAACTAAGAAGTGGCACCCTCCTTGTCCAGTGCAAATCTAAGAGACTGGTGTGGTGATCAGTGTGAAGAAAGGCAGTGATGACTGGTGTGTTGTGGTGATCAGTGTGAAGAAAGGCAGTGGTGACTGGTGTGGTGTGGTGATCAGTGTGAAGAAAGGCAGTGATGACTGGTGTGGTGATCAGTGTGATGAAGGCAGTGATGACTGGTGTGGTGATCAGTGTGAAGAAAGGCAGCGATGACTGGTGTGGTGATCAGTGTGAAGAAAGGCAGCGATGACTGGTGTGTTGTGGTGATCAGTGTGAAGAAAGGCAGTGATGACTGGTGTGGTGTGGTGATCAGTGTGAAGAAAGGCAGTGATGACTGGTGTGGTGTGGTGATCAGTGTGAAGAAAGGCAGTGATGACTGGTGTGTGTGTGGTGATCAGTGTGAAGAAAGGCAGTGATGACTGGTGTGGTGATCAGTGTGAAGAAAGGCAGTGACGACTGGTGTGGTGATCAGTGTGAAGAAAGGCAGTGATTAGTGGTGTCCCCTTGTTTCAGCACCATCAGGAGCTGTCTGTCCCACGCCCCTGGAAACGCTGCGTATGCTGTTGAGGGACAGCCAGGTGAGGCCGGAAGTGCTGACTCATCCGTCATGCAGTCTGCAGTCCCCCTGTGGGTCTGGGCTAACGCTGTTTGTGGACACAGCATCTCCACCACAGCCCTTCCCCACGGACATGAGTTCCCACCACCATCTCACCGTCCTTATCAAGTCGCCTGACATCTCCATGCTGGCTAGGGCACGATGGGCATGAGAGCAGAAAATTGCAGGTATTACATCACACACACCTGGACACTTGGTAAGTATTGACCAGAAAACTGTGTGTGAGCAACATTAGACATTTCTGTACACTTTATACAGGTAACAAGCAGAAAACTGCAGATATGACGTCAGACATAACGTGGACACTCAGCAAGTATTGACCAGAAAACCATGTGTACAAAATCTGATAGTTCTTCACGCTTTATACAGGTAATGAGCAGAAAACTGCAGGTATAACATCAGACATAACGTGGACACACAGCAGGTATTGATCAGGAAACTGTAGGTACAACATTCGACGTTTTTGTACACTTGACAGTGAGCAGAAATGTGTACAAGGTCAGAGATTTCTGTACACTTAACACGTAGTGAGCAGAAAACTGTACAACATCAGATAAATCTGTACACTTAATACGTAGTGAGCAGAAAACTGTGTACATCGGATAATTCTGTATAACAACTGACTTTTCCGAATGCCGGACAGGTAATAAGCAGAAAATTGCGAATACAAGATCAGATAATTCTGTACACCTGACAGGCATTTCTGTTGTCACACGCTACATTTGTAACACTCCATCACACACTGGGCATGTTTACTCCATACCAATGCATCTCTACGTCATGTAACACTCCATCACACACAGGTTCTGTTCACTCTATACCAATGCATCTACTCCAATTAACACTCAGTCACACACAGGGCATGTTTACTCCATACCAACGCAAAGTGAAATCTTTACAAAAATATTAATCTCAAAAAACGATTTGTATTGTTTCTTTAAAAACCAATTATGCGTTTTCACAAAATGCTTCTCGTTACACATGTTGTTTATTTTATTTTATTTTTTTTCATTAATCACATCAGTCGTCTACATTTACTTATTCATGATTTTTCTTTTTTTCTTTTTGTATTTATTATTCCCACACTGGCCACTTGTCCATAGGAAATCAGTGTTCTAACCAACACAATCCTAGCAGACTTCTGTCTCCACTACATCAAAATTCAACAACTCCCTGGCCGCACGGAAAACTAGGTTTTCCTTTTACAACCCCCTAGGTTGAAAATAAACTACCAACTTGGCCCAAGCCAAGCTCCTTTTCGTCCTGTCTGGCAATTCCAGGTCTGCAGCACATATTGGGAACACACCTGTCCTAAAAAAACAGGGAGCACCTCTCACTAATCATGTGCCTCAGCATCCAGTCAACGACAAGAGAAGGTTAGGGGTTCAAACACTGTTTACATGTGGTGTTGTCTTTGCATCAGTATACCTGACAGACATTTCTGTACACCTGACAGACATTCAGACCCACATACAGCATTCAACACTGATGACAGTAAGGTCTCTATGGTATTCCTTGAGACACACAGAGCATTCAACACTGATGACAGTAAGGTCTCTATGGTATTCCTTGAGACACACAGAGCATTCAACACTGATGACAGTAAGGTCTCTATGGTATTCCTTGAGACACACAGAGCATTCAACACTGATGACAGTGAGGTCCCTATAGTATTCCTTGAGACACACACACAGCATTCAACACTGATGACAGCGAGGTCCCTATAGTATTCCTTGAGACACACATACAGCATTTCAACACTAATGACAGTGACTGAGTGAAGTCCCTATAGTATTCCTTGAGACACACATACAGCATTCAACACTGATGACAGTGAGGTCCCTATAGTAATCCTTCAGACCCATACAGCATTCAACACTGATGACAGTGAGGTCCCTATAGCATTCCTTCAGACCCACACACAGCATTCAACACTGATGACAGTGAGGTCCCTATATAGCATTCCTTCAGACCCACACACAGCATTCAACACTGATGACAGTGAGGTCCCTATAGTATTCCTTCAGACCCACACAGCATTCAACACTGATGACAGTGAGGTCCACATAGTATTCCTTCAGACCCACACAGCATTCAACACTGATGACAGTGAGGTCCCTATAGCATTCCTTCAGACCCACACAGCATTCAACACTGATGACAGTGAGGTCCCTATAGCATTCCTTCAGACACACACAGCATTCAACACTGATGACAGTGAGGTCCCTATAGCATTCCTTCAGACACACACAACATTCAACACTGATGACAGTGAGGTCCCTATAGTATTCCTTCAGACACACACAACATTCAACACTGATGACAGTGAAGTCCCTATAGTATTCCTTCAGACACACACAACATTCAACACTGATGACAGTGAGGTCCCTAATTATTCCTTCAGACCCACACAGAATTCAAGACCAATGACACTATTATACCTTTATTGGGGATGTAATTTTATTCCTGTAGAAGCTGTGTGCGTTTGTGGAGGACACCTGTTATTCTGCATACTTCTTATTTGAGGACTCACCTGTTTTCCTGTGCACTACGCTTAGGAGCTTTATTGGGGATCCACCTGTAATCCTGTATGGACTAGAGACCTTTATTGAGAACCCACCTGTAATCCTGTTTACACTACTGATTTTATTGAGAACCCACCTACAATCCTGTGTGTATTATAGATCTTTTTTGAAGTCCCTCTTGTATAGAACATGAATCTTTATTGGTAACCTTCTTGTTACCATGTATACTACAGACTTCGTAATGAAGGACCGTTCTGTAATCCCACTGCCTGAAAGAAAGCAGGTGGCCCTCAGAGAACACAGGCTAGTGTGCAAGCATTGAGTGATGTGTACACAACTTGAAATTAGTTCGTATTAAACTTCTAAACTTGAAATTAGTTTGTTTCGGATGGACAAGTCCACAGGTGGTCAGCTAACTGTGGGTGATGACCTTGTTCAGGTGACCATGGACATGTTAGTGTTGGAGTGCACAGGTCTACAGGTGGTCAGCAAACTCTGGGTGATGACTTTGTTCAGGTGACTATGGACATGTCAGTGTTTGGAGGTATAGGTCCACAGGCGGTCAGCTAACAGTGGGTGATGACCTGTTTCAGGTCTTGGACAACCACCACAAAGAGGTGACAGTGGAGGAGGTCAGAAAACTGATTCAGTGGACAGAGGTAGGTGTGAAAAAAATTGGAACCAGTCGGTGACAGAATAGAAACAACACATTTGGAACCAGTCTGTGAGAATAGAAACTATACATTGGAACCAGTCTGTGAGAATAGAAACTATACATTTGGACCAGCCGCTATGGTGAAGTGGTTAGCGTCGCGGACTCCCAGCTTGGAGGTCGTGGGTTTGAATCCCATCAGAGTCATGTGGGTTTTTCTTCCCCAACCGCTCCTACAGTTGAATTTGCTGCATACTCAGTTGGGAAGACTGAGACCACACAGTCAAGTTTCATCCACTTAATGGATGTGTTTCTGAGAGTGTTGCTCAAATTTCCTGACCAGCACTGCAGGTGCCTGTATCTCTTGGGCCTGGTTGACACTGGGATATATTATGAAAGGAAGTGTGGAGTACAGCCATGTCATGTATTCTCAGACTGAAATGGAAATCTGTAGCATGATCTTAGTCATCCTCATTCTCATCGATCAGCATAAAAGAAAAAAAAAAGTTTCAAATTCTGTAGCCCTTCATGCCTGCCTCATGGTGACCTCAATTTCATGGAGAGGTCACCATGAGGCAGGGCATGAAGGGCTACAGAATTTAAGACCTTTTTTTTTAATGCTGATTAGAGATACAGGCACCTGCAGTGTGGTCAGGAATTTGAGCAACACTCTCAGAAACACATCTATTAAGTGGATGAAACTTGACTGTGTGGTCCCAGTCTTTCCAACTGAGTCCGCAGCAAACTCAACTCTGGGTAGGAGCCAGTCAGGACAGAGGGGAGTCCATGACGCTAACCACTTCACCACTGCGGCTGGTAGTAATTGCAATTTCATCTTCTTATTGGTTTCATTTATGTTTTCTTTAACCTTTTCTATATTTGTAAGCGCTTAGGGCTTATGATGTAAGATAAATGCCATAAATAATCATTATTATTATTATGTATAACATCTATGTGCTTTGTGTCTTATCATACGGTGTGTATGATGTATGACATGCGTGTGTTTTTGTGTCTTATCATACGGTGTGTGTGATGTATCACATGTCTGTGGTTTATGTGTTATATGGTGTGTGTGATTAGGTACTGGCAGCCAAAATTAGCATATTGTTTTTCATACCTAAGATCTGTATCATTGCAAAGTAAATGGAAAAACATACAAAACACAACAAGAATGAAGTCTCTATCTTCAGTCGTTTTCGAGATACTGCAGTTTAAAGTTGCAACGTTTTTATGCACCTGAGAATATGAGATATCTTCCAAGTTGGAAAGCCAATAGGACCATACATGATTGATACATCTGGTTATGAATTTTTGTTCTCAGTCTATATAACTTACACTCTTTGAACAAGTAAGTTCCATGGTATCAGTTTACTTGGCTTTTGTGTGATAAAGTGTTAAACTTGTACAAATTGCAATTCAGCGCTTTTCGAATTTGCATGATGTGGCTACTTTGAAGCACTGCAGCATAGTAAGAATAGCCATTTCAGAGTTTCCAATGGTTTGGACACACTCTCTAAGTTGTACTAAGCAAAGTCATTTTTTTCTGAGGTATCTGCAATAAAACATATGTGAAACTTCTGTGCTAAAAACAGGAAATATTGCATTTGGACGGCGGAAAAATGGGGGTAGAATCGCCCGCCCACTTGAAAAAAACCAACAGTTTTTCAAAACTTACTGACAGATTTCAACAAAAATTTAGTATCATGTTGTCTGTATTGCTATTTATAAAATCATGTTATTTTTTCTGTTTCTGACAAGTGCTGGCAGCCACCAAACAAAAGGTCACTTACGATAAGGGTGGGAGTGCACTCTTGCTGACGGGCAGATAGGGTTGACTACGTATATAGTTCTTTTTGTATGCAGCATACTTCAGCCAGAGTTCTTTGTTAATTGGAACAGACCAGGCATGGCCAGTAGTTTTTGGAGACTATGTTGAAGACACTGGAAGCACAAATATGCTTTGCACTAAATCTGTGTCTGTCTTGGTTGGCCACACAAGCATGTTGTTTACAAGAGCAAATTTCCTCAGAAAATTAATGTCTACTTTCTCAGAAGAGTGGATCTGTGTACAAGAGCAAATTTCCTCAGAAAATTAATGTCTACTTTCTCAGAAGAGTGGATCTGTGACAGACTGCCAATCATCATCATAGAAAAGTACATTCTGGCCAATTTTGGTAAAGATAAGTCTCCCAGAGGGCAATCAGTGGCATGTTCACTGATTTCATCATTGATGCAGCATGATTGCATCCTCAAAATGGGCGATAACTTCTTATGTCTCCATCTCTCTTCCTCGATCACCATCACTTCATCAGTCCCCAAGCCCAACTGCTCTGCCTCAGGAAAAGTTGAAGTGGAGACACAGCTCACACCTCATCCACTTTATCCTGGTCTGGTGGTCCTCCAACTGACAACACAGTCAATAGTGAACACTGGCATGTGTGGTAAAGACTCTGGCCTATATAAATGTTTGGGTGACCAGCCACCCACGAACCCTGGCATGTCTGGTAAAGGCTGTGGCCTATATGAAGGTTATGGGTGACCAGCCACCCACAAGCTCTGGCATGTGAGAATGCATCTTTAATTGGTATGGGTGACATGCAACCCAAAGTGTCTGACGAGGATTATAAGCTTTTATTATTTTTCTCCTTTATTTACCACCAAAACACCACAATATTTAATAGGGGCAAGCACAAATACACAATGAACAAAGTCATAAAACTTAGTTACATATTATGAAAAAACTGTGTGAGTTATGAAGATTTAAACGACAGTCTGGGTAATTTTTTTACCCACAAGCTCTGGCAAAGGTTTAAACAGATATAAAAAATGTGGATGCTTTCTCTCAGTTAAAAAAAAATGAAAAGAAAGAAAAAAAACATTAAAGCATGGCACAGGACCACTTAATTGAACTATGAGTGCATGCTTTTATGTAAATTTCTCTTGTCTGTTTCATCAGTGTGCGATATCATGTGGTGTGTGTGTGTGTGTGTGTGTGTGTGTGTGTGTGTGTGTGTGTGTGTGTGTGAAATTACTGGAAAAAAACCCATTAAAGCATGGCATAGGACCACTTAATTGAACTATGAGTGCATGCTTTTATGTACATTTCCCTGTATGTTTCATCATCATTGTGCGACATCATGTGGTGTGTGAGTGTGTGTGTGTAAAATTACTGGAAAAAAAAAAATTAAAGCATGGCATAGGACCACTTATCTTACCTATGAGTGCATGCTTTTATGTAAATTTCCCTGTCTGTTTCTTCATCATTGTTTGGTATCATGGTGTGTGTGTGTGTGTGTGTGTGTGTGTGTGTGTGTGTGTTACTGCCCACTGTCCATTCCTTATAATTTAATTTTAGTATCTGTTGTTCTTTGTAAGCAAAAATGTATTGCATGTTCTTTGTAAACAAAAGGTACATCCTCTGCAACACATTATTTTGTCAACAGGGTGTGATTTAAGCATTGCCAATAACATGTTAAGTATTTCATCATTATGATTTTGAATTAACTTATTGATTTAATCTTTGTGAATGTAAAATAACATAAAAATATACATTATGATGCTTTTTTTTTAAACAAAAGGTAAATTAAAGAAAGATTTAACTTTATTTTGGACTCTACCTTTTTATCAACTACGCTGTTTATTCAGTATGTTTGTACTGTTACAGAAATATACATAGCTGTGGAGCACAACATACAATAACCAAAAAATATCATAAATGTTACTGTCATAACAATGTAATGTCTTGGCAATGCAATGCTACTGTAGTTGTATTCTAGCAGTTTTACTTGAAAGTAGTCACTGTGTTCAAAGCCTTACTGTGTTTGCCAGTAAGGTGGGGAGGGGGGAGAAAGCAAATCTTTACAGTACAATTACAGAAATTTCAAATACACTAGGGGAAAAAAAAATGGATTGCTAAACTAAACTTCGTTGAGTCGGATTGACTCGACAGTGACACCCCCCCCCCCCCCCCCCCCCCCCACCCAACCCCCACTATACCCTCCTTACTGTCCAACTTCAGACTCTGTTTCTCTCTCTCTCTCTCTCTCTCTCTCTCTCTCTCTTTTTAACCCCCCAAACATGCTTTGCACATCGAGTATGACAGTAATGACGGTGTTTCGATTGATGTCATTATCAGTAGACAGTGCTTTCAAAGCCTCACCGTCTTGTATGCACGGTTGTGGCTTCGGTTTGAATATATCTCTCTCAAACAGGTGTTTTTAACTACGATCAGTTGCCAGTTCACAAATACATGAATCGACATAAGTGAAGCCCATAGATGATATCTATTTTCATTAGTTTGTCATTTAAAAATAATATGATTGCTTCGAACGGCGCAACGCGCGGGCCATTTCTCACCTGTTTAATCTTGACGAACACCAGCTGAATTACGAACAAAATAACGAAGCACTGGCATGGTATTAAGCGAAATTAAATAATTGAATCATTTCATTAATGTTCTGGTTTGGTATTATATGCGTTATCTTACCAAGTGCATCTTGCAATTCAACAACAATTAGTGCTTTCGACTCAGTCATTGTCAGATCTCGGCTTCGTTCCACCATTGTTGAAATCTCGGACAAGGAGCGAATGTTTGCATTTGCTACCTTCGCTTTGATTGGCTTGCGCTTTACGAGCACTCAACCAATCGCTTAGCTTGATACACCAATGAATGCAGGATAGAACGGCCTTTCTAGCGCATCGTTAATGTGTATGTTTTTTTCGCAAGTTTTTTAGCAACAATGTTGGAAAGACAACACTTGTAACAAGCCTCATAAAAACTTCGATTTTAATTAGTTTAAACACATCGTAATAAAAAGAAAAATAGACTGAAAAAAAGCTTGAAACATGCTCTTGTATTCTGACCTATTTAAACGACAATGAATGGAATGAACACATTGTATGTGTTGATTTTCGACACAGTGTAGCTCGAACGCTCGGCCAAATGCTGCCTGCGGCGCATTGGAATGTGTGATGCGCTTCATTTTTGTGTGAACGGATGGGTGTATTTGGAAATAAAACTGTCATTATACTGTCTGTTGGAAACCAAATAAACAACACAGAGTTCAAAAGGAAACTGTATTCTTTATTCTTGACAATTTTCATCTGGATTCTAAGCACATTATTCATAGATACCGCCTATTGAAAACAAGCGTATTTTTCACTCGGCTGAACTTTCCCGTATGCTGTAAGAAGGGCTGCCGGTACCTAGTGTGACGTATGACCTGTGTGCTTTGTGTGTTATACAGTGTGTTATGTATCACATGTATGTGGTTTGTGTGTTATCATACGGTGTGTGTGATGCATGACATGTATGTGCTTTCTGTGTTACATGGTGTGTGTGATGTATGACACATATGTGGTTAGTGTGTTATCATACAGTATGTGTGATGCATGACATGTATATGTGGTTTGTGTGTTGTTATACGGTTAGTGTGATGCATGACATGATGTGGTTTGTGTGTAAACTGTAATCATACTGTGTGTGACATAATGTAGTTTGTGTGTTGTATGATCATACGGTCTGTGTGATGCATGAGGTGTGCTGTTTGTGTTTCAGTCGTGTCAGCAGCAGTGTGTTATATGATCATACGGTCTGTGTGATGTATGAGGTGTGCTGTTTGTGTTTCAGTCATGTCAGCAGTAGTGTGTTATATGATCATACGGTCTGTGTGATGTATGAGGTGTGCTGTTTTGTGTTTCAGCCATGTCAGCAGCAGTGTGTTATATGATCATACGGTCTGTGTGATGTATGCTGTTTGTGTTTCAGCCTTGTCAGCAGCAGTGTGTTATATGATCATACGGTCTGTGTGATGTATGCTGTTTGTGTTTCAGCCATGTCAGCAGCAGTGTGTTATATGTGTCCCGTCAGGACAAAACCAGGGCTAAGTCGCCGGGCCTTGAAGCGTAAGCGCAAAAAGAGCGCTGAGGCCCAATTTGGGACAATTTTTTTTAATTTCAGAAATGGATAGTAGAAATTATATTCTTACCACCAGTATAGCTTATTTTCACGAAATCAGTTTTAAAACAGGCTAAAAATGCTATTTTTCCAAACTACCCCCCACGGCTATTTTCTTCGTTTTACGTCAAATCGACCTGTTTTTAAACTACAAAAAGAAATATCGAACCCTAACAGAACCCAACACACATTGTACCGTTGGAAAGCTCGCGGCTTGATCTCGCGCGCTGAGTTGACACAAAGGGTCGTTTAGACCAATGGAAATAACTGTAAGGGAAAAACTTGGCGTAAACACATTGAAATTGAGAACCAATCAAAAGGCCGGTTTGAAATTCTGCATAGTTACCTTGCTCATGCGCTGCTAAGACCGATTTTTTGATTGGACCCCACGAGTATTTCCGTTGATTTTACTGAAAGGGTCAACATGGAGAAGCGAATCGCCGCGTTGTTGAATTTATCAGTGACTGGAAATATTTACGGAAAAGAAAGTGATGCTTGCCAAGAGCTTGTGCAAGACTACTTTACTGCTTCGAATGATGATTTTGAGAGTGATTCAGATAGCAGCGAATGTGAATCAACGGCAGACGAGGTGAACGAATCTATCTCGATCACTGATCAGAAGAAGGAGAGTTTGAAGAATGGATCGTCCGAATCGAAAGTAATGAGGCAGCATGCGAACCGATGGATGAAGATGGATGTCAAACACCAACTTCTTCGGCAAGCACAGCAGTTTTCATGTCGGTGCACCCAGATAAAAGTTATACCGAACGAAGGAGAACAGAGACGTGGGTGTATAGGCCAGTTTTCACCTGACGAAATTGTGGCGATTCAGCTTTCTGTTCAGGATTTGGACAGAGGTGAGTAATTTCATTTTGATCTACAGACCTGTTCAAGTCAAGTGTGTGTAGACCTGTGAGTGTGTGTGTGTGTGTGTGTGTGTGTGTGTGTGTGTGTGAGTGAGTGAGTGAGAGGCAACACCAGTGTTATCAGCCTGCAAGTATGTGTGTTGATGTGTTTAAAAATTTGTGAACAAAACACATGCATGTATGCATGTGTAAACAGTAAGTAACCTACATGCATGCATGCTAAGTTGTATTTTGTGTGTATAGTTTTTATGACAATTGTGATAATCCTTTTGATTTTTTTTTTTTTTACTAATAACTTATGACAGGGTTGACTTAAAATTGTAAGGCATGCATGTGTATAATGTCAGTGAAATGTCCATTAGGTTGTTGCATGTCTATAATCACTTTTATTCAGGATGGGGTACTGTATCATGAATAAATGTTGACCTTTCAACAAATTTCTAGTTATGAACACATGAAAGCGAAGATGTGTTAATCATGATACTAATAAGTTTCTCATTTTTTCTTCTTCTGTTCTTTTTCCCAGAGGCAAAAGACATGCTGATCCTGGGAGTCATCAGTGCGTGCATCAGGATGGGACCAACAACTGAATGCAGCAAGAGAAACAACAGGCAGAAAGGCAGAAGCCTCGCTCTACATACTTCTTCATGGGCAGGCAGCTTTGTACCACTGCCTTGAGAAAACTTTTATGGTAAGTATTGCACATTCAAAATTAAACAATCATCAAAATTAAAGAAAACAGGAATACACAGAAATATTTAGTAAACCAAATTTAGTAACCAACTACACAAATTAATGTTCTGTTCTTTTTTTTGTTTGTTTGTTTTGTTTTTTCATGCTTTTCTGTCTTTGCAAAATGCAACTGACATTTGTACCACATAAACTGATAATTTTCAAAACAATGAAGTTGGTTTGAACAGGAAAGAAATCTCTGAGTGTATCCTATGAACTTCTTTCTCATTCTCTTTCATAGTTTTCAAATAATGTTAGTTATATCTTCAATTATATATCATTTAACATTGTTGTGGTTACTTTTATTTTTATTTCTCAGACAGAACCAACAGGCCTAAGTTTTTGTCATGATCAGACTAAAATAAGGATTGACAATTAGCTTTGTATACATGTAGTTGCCTTGTCAATAAATACTGTTTGAATCACCCTCAAATCCAACAAATTTTGATCCCAGCAACAGGTTTGAATCCATTTGTTTTGTTGCATCTGTGACATTTCACAATGATTTGGGGGGTGGGGTGGGCTGTTGTACAGTATCAGCAAGGACAAGCTGCAAAACCTTCTTAGCCATTACAAGGAGAATGGTCTTGTGCCGAGGAAATTTAAGTGTAGAGGAAGAAAATCCAACACTGCTTCCTTGACCCTTGCTGACACGGATCATGTGAAGAGCTTCATTCTGCACTACGCCGAGGACCATGCTGTCAGCCTGCTGGAAGGGTACCTGGCTTTAAGCGAGACGACATAAAGCTGCTACCTACCTTCCAGCCACACCAAAAGCCGTGTCTACCGAACGTATGCTGAAAGTGTCGACAGAGCAGGTAATATTTTAGCGCTGCAATTATTGTCAGATTAACTCAAAGTTGTACTGACATTTAAGAAAACATTATGAACAGAATACCAACGTTTTTCATTCAAAGCAAAGAAGCATAATTAACACACCAAAATACGCGCGCACACATACACACACAAGCGCACACACATGCGCGCGTGCGTACTCACGCACATACACATACACATACGGACGCGCGTGCCCGCGCGCACACACACAAAAGTACCCACTTACATAAATACACAAATACACGCATCTCAATACGAACACACCCATACCCTCACATACACTCAAACTTGCACACTCACACACAGACTTACACACACACACACACACACACACACACACACACACACACACACACACACACTCATACTCGAGCACTCGTACACACATGCATTCACTCTCAAAAACACACGCATGCACGCACACACACGCGCGCACGCACATACACATCCACGCCCATTCAGGATACGCTTCGGTGCTCGCCCCCCAATCCGTCGGTGCGCAACAGCAGGGGCCCAGAAATCCACCAGTCGGATATCGACACAAGTTTGGAGCAAGCTATAGACAAAAAGTATTTCGGAAGGATGTGTTCCATCAAACGGATGATGTAAGTGTGTGCTGCTGTGTGAATCAGAGACGACGACCTTCAAGAATATTCCTGCGATCCGTGTTCGGAAGACGATCGCTTTTTCTGGTTTAACAACCAGGAAGAAAGACACATGTCATAAGAGGAATGTCTTAAATTGTCCTGCATTTGGAAAGGAAGACGCATCGGCAACACGCAAGCATGCAGAGACCCAAGCATGTGCTGCACGCTGTCCACGGACTGATCCAGTTTTACCTGGGGTGACCGTCGTCTACAGAACTGACAGTGTGAACACCAGTGACATTTTCTCGTTCATGATTTCATCACGTAAAGTGAAAAAACAGGGATATTGCTGTGGTTTCCATGTTAATAAAATCGAAATTGAGTCGCGCGTTTTGTTATTGTACATCCCGCTGATTTGCTTAAAGGGCTTTTACAGCCTAACAGCATTAAACTTCGTTCATTCGTTCGTTTGTCCAAACATCAAAGCAATAAGCCTATAGAGGAGATAATTTCTACATACACTAACATAACACACACACACACACACACACACACACACACACACACACACACACACACACACACACACACACACACACACACACACACACACACACACACACTGAGAGCCCCATATATACCGAATTCAGAAACACCAATTCTGTGTGACTACATGTATATCCAATACATGGTAGTCAAGGGTCATTAAAGTATGGAACTGGCTGACATATTACTCGTAAGAGTCGAACAGCTTATGGGTGTATATGGATTGGGGAGGGGAGAGAAGGGAGGAAGATGGGGGGGGGGGGGGGGGGGGGGGGGATGAAAAGCCTTGCTCTACGTGCAAATTAGACGCCGAACCATACTGATATGGAATATGCCTTGAATAAGATTTTAACGTTCAAAAATTCGCGAATTGGTTCTAAAAAAAAAACAACAAAACACACAAAACCTGTTAGGGGGGGGAGGGAGGCATCGAGGAGAGGGTGGGGCGGTGGAAGAATTAAAAATATCTTCCAAGTGGATGAGATTTAATAAGAGTAACAGCCAACATTGCCAGGCTCCAGCCGTTCTCATAACTGGGATTAAAAACATTTGACAAAGTCAACGGAAGCTTGAAGGACTTCATCTTATCATGAAGAGGCTGAAAGTGATTTTTTGTACTAGTACAGTCAAATAAAAAATGAGGGATATCGAGAGTCTGACCACATGCACAAGCAGGTGCCGGTTTTAAATACCTACCTACCCAACCATTAACCCGCAGCCTATGTACAAGGTTACGATTTGGGATTGGCCCTGGAGGATTACAGCATTTGCTTGTTGGTTTCGTCATATCCCATCTGTGCTTCCGAGCTGAATCTTCCAGATATTGTATCTGTCTTATGTTCCAGATTGAACTTGTCAGAATGTGGATAGCTTCAGATGAAGAAAGAAGGACATCACAATTCAAAACATCAGATTTATTTCTTGCAGCTTCCTTAGCATAAAAGTCAGCTAAATCATTGCCACGTAAACTAGAGTGCCCTGGAACCCATAACAGAGTTACATCGATACCCCGGGTTATTAACTGATGAATGAGAAATAACACACACACACACACACACACACGCATGATCATCTCACACACACACACACACACACACACACACACACACACACACACACACACACACACACACACATATACACACACACACACACACACATATGCAGAGAAACACATACACATGGGTACACACTACACAGTAAACATCATGCTGTAATTTTAGCCCCCTTGAGCACATTTAAGAGCACATCTTAAGTTTGCATCTGTGATTGATTAGCAAGTGGCAAGTTATGTTGAGGAGGAGAGGGTATTATGTGAGTGGGAGACAGGGCGGTTAGGAAAGGAATAGTTAAGTCACAAGGGTGTAGTCCCCGAGTAAAAGTGACAGATTTTTTCTTTTCTTTTTTGTTTTTTAAGAACTGAAGAACAAACAGATTTTAGGACACTTTTCAAATATTCCAGATTTATGTTGTAAACTTTTTTTTGCCCCCTCACTGCTCAAGGTCTCTACAGGTTGATGTTGCTGTTAAGAATTGATTTGATCGGGGAAAATAGCAACAGATCATTGTTGTGTGATATATACATTTTACTTGTATGTGATTACAAGGCTGCTGCATATTTTCAGGATTCAGAAAAGTTGCTGCCTCAACATTCAGGACACTCTGGCTGCAGCTGTGCCCCTATGTGGTTGTAGCTCGCCCAATGACTGATTTGTGCTGGAAATGCCAAAAAAAACAGCACACAGATCTTCCGCAGTGCCAACTTGACTTTTGAAGAGAAGAGCGAGCTGGTTCAAGAGCAACAAGCACATCTAAGTCAAGTGGATGCTGAGCGGCAATTTTATAAGATGCTTGTTGAAGAAAGCAAGATGGCTGCAGCTCAGTTTGGCATCACAAGGCTACACCGAAGTCCTCCCAACACCATAGATATGGCAATGCACTATTCTTTTGATTATGCCCAACAAGTGCATTACCCAAGTGATGCTGCACAACCTGGCCCGATATACTTTCTGACCCCTCGGAAATGTGGCATTTTTGGAGTGTGTTGTGAGGCCTTGCCACAGCAAGTAAATTATCTGGTGGATGAAGCAGTTTGCGTCAGTAAGGGTTCAAACAGTGTTGTCAGCTACCTCCACCACTTCTTCAGTAGCTACAGTATGGGAGAAAAATCTGTGCACCTCCATTGTGACAACTGTGCGGGCCAAAACAAGAACCGTTTTGTCTTGTGGTACTTTTGTTGGCGGGTGATGAAGGGCTTGCACACAAATATCACATTAAATTTCATGCCCCCAGGTCACACAAAATTTGCGCCAGACTGGTGCTTTGGTTTGCTGAAACGTTGTTTCTGGAAATCTGACGTACACTGCTTAGATGACTTGTGTGATGTGGTGAAGGAGAGTACGGCAGTTTCTGGAATCAACATTCCACAACTTGTGGGCCATGAAGATGGAGCAGTTGAGGTGCCTACATATGACTGGCAGGAATTTCTCAGCCCGGCCTTCAAGCCCCTTCAAGGCATCAAGAAGCTGCACCACTTCCGCTTTTCAGCCAGGCACCCTGGTCGACTGTTCTACAGGGAGTCCCTGGCAGATGTGGAAAGCAGCTTCGACATGACCACTTTGAGGGCCTTCCAAAATCTGCCAGCCATGCCACAGGAACTGCGGTCATTAGGGCTGACCAAACTCGCAAGCAGTACCTCTCCAACATATCAGAGAGTTTGTGCGAGAAGACAAAACGAGATGTTGTGTGCCCAGACCCAGGAATTAATTCGGTTTTGTGTTAGTGCTGCAAGAGTGACTGTGTTCATCATTTCCTGCTGGAAATATGAATTTTACTGTGGTTGAATTCTGTGCCAGTGGATGTGTGATAGGACACTTTCCAAAAAAGCAGTGTGTCAGCTGAGGACTGCCTTATTTTCAATGCCATACAACCTTGTCTGAGGCTGCTTGGAGGTCGGTGACTGCATGTTTTTTTCATATTTTGCTTTAAGTTTTATTTTCAATCTTAAGATATCATCGGTATTCAATTTTAAAACATTATTAAAGTGCCAAAGAAGAATGTAATTTCACATCTTGATGACATCAAGTTAGTGAAAGCTGGGCTGGCAAGAGGACGGTTGTGCTTTCTCAGATGTCTCATTCTCTGTAGACATGCTGCTATTTTGTAATAATTATATCACACAATAAACAATTTCTGCTCAGGTTTGCTATTAATTACTTGTTTTAATTGGATTAATCATTAGTAAGATTCTCAGATTGAGAACAAAGTTTCACCATGTGTACTTCATCAGCAATTTCTGCATGCATCTAAAAAAAATTTCAAAATGTGTAATATGTTTGTTTTCACCAATACAAACTAGGCATTTCTTGTGGAAATAAAGTTAGAATAATGATTAACTCACAAAGTTTGTGTTTATTGTGTACAACTCTTAAAAGTTGCTGGTCCAGTTTTAGCAAAATTACTATAAAACAAACAAAAACTTTTAAAACAGCAAATTTTCAGGTTATCGTTACCACCTAAACTGGCTTTTTAATCAACGTTTTCCATCCATGAGTTTTTTTGTTTTAAGGAAAATAAATTCATAATAGGATGAACCTAAGCTGGTTTCAACTATAAGCAAAGTTACAACATGTTTGAACTTTGGTTGCTATGCAAAATTTGAAGTCAAAAGGGTTGAAACTTTAAAGCCAATTTTCTCAAAACTAGTCTGTCGACACCACCGTATTTCAAAAGGGCATACCTTTCTTATTTCTTAAGCTAGAGTAATAATTTTTACACCAAATGAAAGAGAATTAAATTACCTTTCCAAATGATATACATATCTCTATACCCCAAAATTTCAACTTAACAGGGTTTTGTCATGACGGGTCACATATGATCATACGGTCTGTGTGATGTATGCTGTTTGTGTTTCAGCCATGTCAGCAGCAGTGTGTTATATGATCATAGGGTCTGTGTGATGTATGCTGTTTGTGTTTCAGCCATGTCAGCAGCAGTGTGTTATACGATCATACGGTCTGTGTGATGTATGAGGTGTGCTGTTTGTGTTTCAGTCGTGTCAGCAGCAGTGTGTTATACGATCATACGGTCTGTGTGATGTATGAGGTGTGCTGTTTGTGTTTCAGCCATGTCAGCAGTAGTGTGTTATATGATCATACGGTCTGTGTGATGTATGCTGTTTGTGTTTCAGCCTTGTCAGCAGCAGTGTGTATATGATCATACGGTCTGTGTGATGTATGCTGTTTGTGTTTCAGTCATGTCAGCAGCAGTGTGTTATATGATCATACGGTCTGTGTGATGTATGAGGTGTGCTGTTTGTGTTTCAGTCATGTCAGCGGCAGTGTGTTATATGATCATACGGTCTGTGTGATGTATGAGGTGTGCTGTTTGTGTTTCAGCCATGTCAGCAGCAGTGTGTTATATGATCATACGGTCTGTGTGATGTATGAGAGGTGTGCTGTTTGTGTTTCAGTCATGTCAGCGGCAGTGTGTTATACAATCATACGGTCTGTGTGGTGTATGAGGTGTGTTGTTTGTGTTTCAGCCATGTCAGCAGCAGTGTGTTATATGATCATACGGTCTGTGTGAGGTGTGCTGTTTGTGTTTCAGCCATGTCAGCAGCAGTGTGTTATATGATCATTGTCAAACTGCTGATTCATGCACAAATATTCACACATGCATGCATGAATACAGCCAATACTCCATTACACAACACACATCCACTCCACACACACACACAAGGCGCTAAACACCAGGTTTAAAAGTTCATTTCCCCCAGTATCTCCTCTTCTCCCATTTTCATACACAGCACTGGTGGGGTTTATTATTTCGTCTGTTCACAGGTCATATTTCACTTTATACTTCTCCTGGGGTCAGTTCATCACAAATATCGGTACCTTCATTCCTCTTCATTCAATCACGAACGTCTATGGTGGACAGCATACATGTTTCCACCTACCCTTTCCGCTGGTTTTCCTCAGAGCATAACTCTATGGCGATCTCCAACTTCGCCTCTGTACGTTTGGACAGCATACCAACTATCTCTGGCTGTCTCTGGCTGTTCCTTCCGACATCTTTCTGGCAGGGGGGTATGGCTCCCGTAGCTCACCCGACTCTCCCTCCAGTCACAGCCTCGTCTACTTTGCTACTGCTACCATAACGGCATAGTCTGTCTGAATCATTCCCTAGCAAAATACATGCATAAGCATGTTACAGACTCATGTCTGTATTAAATGGGCCTGACAGTCGGCGGCCTCTTTTCCATTCAATCAGCACTGTTGCTCGAATCTCTCTTCACACCCACTTCCAATGTGTTTAGCTTTTTACCCAATTTTTCTTAACACAGCTCACATTCAAAACGAAGGAAGTGACCTGCCCTTTAAGAACGACAATCCTACGCCGTTTCCATTTCACACATTTAACTCCCTTCGCTTGCGCTTAACCTTTCAACTACACAGGCGCGCTAAAAATTTTTCTTTCCGTGAGCCTGACAATCATATGGTCTGTGTGATGTATGCTGTTTGTGTTTCAGCCATGTCAGCAGCAGTGTGTTATATGATCATATGGTCTGTGTGATGTATGCTGTTTGTGTTTTAGCCATGTCAGCAGCAGTGTGTTATATGATCATACGGTCTGTGTGATGAATGCTGCTGTTTGTGTTTCAGCCTTGTCAGCAGCAGTGTGTTATATGATCATATGGTCTGTGTGATGTATAAGGTGTGCTGTTTGTGTTTCAGCCATGTCAGCAGCAGTGTGTTACATGATCATACGGTCTGTGTGATGTATGAGGTGTGCTGTTTGTGTTTCAGTCATGTCAGCAGCAGTGTGTTATATGATCATACGGTCTGTGTGATGTATGAGGTGTGCTGTTTGTGTTTCAGTCATGTCAGCAGCAGTGTGTTATATGATCATACGGTCTGTGTGATGTATGAGGTGTGCTGTTTGTATTTCAGTCATGTCAGCAGCAGTGTGTGTTATACGATCATACGGTCTGTGTGATGTATGAGGTGTGCTGTGTGTGTTTCAGCCATGTCAGCAGCAGTGTGTTATATGATCATACGGTCTGTGTGATGTATGAGGTGTGCTGTTTGTGTTTCAGTCATGTCAGCAGCAGTTGCAAGGCATTCAGGACAAGGGAAAAGGGAAACGTCACTGCCCAAGACACATTGGCAGAACTTTGTACCCTGTATGAAACAGTACACAATGATGTATTCTAAGGGGCCTACGAATTTTGCATTATCTATGAAACAAAGGGAAACCACACTGCCAAGGACATATTGCGAAAACTGTGTACCCTGTATGAAGTGATACCGAATGAGGTGTAAAGGACAAATGCACTGTGTGTTGTCCATGAAACAAGTTGTTAGCTACCACAGACGATCCTTAGTTTATTACCAAATTAATTGCATGCTATCAAGTTATGCAATCATCAGCATGATTACAGGGTTACATTGTTGAAGGGCTGTCTCTGTTGATGACAGGCTGATTTTGTTGTTTACATGGACTCAAGGACTATGGGATCAAATCAGTGTCTCATGTTACTTTTGTCTGCCAGTTATACTGCAAGAGTAGTAAAAGACAGGAAGGGAGCTGGATGTCTGCCAGTTATAAAGCAGAAAAAAGACAGGAGGGGAGCTGGATGTCTGCCAGTTATAAAGCAGAAAAAAAAAAGACAGGAGGGGAGATGGATGTCTGCCAGTTATAAAGCAGAAAAAAAGACAGGAGGGGAGATGGATGTCTGCCAGTTATAAAGCAGAAAAAAAGACAGGAGGGGAGATGGATGTCTGCCAGTTATAAAGCAGAAAAAGGGACAGGAGGGGAGATAGAGACATGGTGGGAACACAGCCGGATAGCACCTCTGACCTGCACAGTCCTCTGGGAGCACCTCCTTATCTGCACTGTCCTCTGGGTGCACCTCCTGAGCTGCACATACCTCTGGGAGCACCTTACCTGCACAGTCCTCTGGGAGCACCTCCTTACCTACACAATCCTCTGGGAGCACCCCCTTACCTGCACAGTCCTCTGGGAGTGGCTTCTTACCTGCACAGTCCTCTGGTAGCACCTCCTTACCTGCACAGTCCTCTGGGAGTGGCTCCTTACTTGCACAGTCCTCTGGGAGTGGCTCCTTACCCAGCACAGTCCTCTGGGAGCACCTCCTTACTGCACAGTCCTCTGGGTGGCTCCGTACCTGCACAGTTGTCTGGGAGTGCTCCTTACCTGCACAGTCGTCTGTGAGCCCCTCCTTATCTGCACTGTCCTCTGGGAGTGGCTGCTTATCTGCAGTCCTCTGGGAGTACCTCCTTACCTGCACAGTCCTCTGGAAGCACCTCTTTACCTGCACAGTCCTCTGGGAGTGGCTCCATACCTGCACAGTCCTCTGGGAGCACCTCCTTACCTGTACAGTCCTCTGGGAGCACTCCTTACCTGCACAGACCTCTGGGAGTGGCTTCTTACCTGCACAGTCCTCTGGGAGCACCTCCTTACCTGCACAGTCCTCTGGGAGTGGCTCCATACCTGCACAGTCCTCTGGGAGCACCTCCTTACCTGCACAGTCCTCTGGGAGCACCTCCTTACCTGCACAGTCCTCTGAGATCACCTCCTTACCTGCACAGTCTGGGAGCAGCTCCTTACCTGCACAGTCCTCTGGGAGTGGCTCCTTACCTGCATAGTCCTCTGGTAGCACCTCCTTACCTGCACGGTCCTCTGGGAGTGGCTCCTTACCTGCACAGTCCTCTGGGAGTGGCTCCTTACCTGCACAGTCCTCTGGGAGTGTCTCCTTACCAATACCTGCACAGTCCTCTTGGAGTGGCTCCTCACCTGCACAGTCCTCTGGGAGTTGTGATCTACTGGAAGGGGATTGTCATTCTCTTCACAAAGAAAGGACAGTCACTAGCAACCATTGAAACCTGTGGACCCTGACTCTACCTTTTCTGATTCGTAGAAAAAACAAAAACAGATCTTAACTTCTGAAGAAGGTAAGAGAGAACTGAAAACAAGGGGTTGTTTTCCGTGAACATGATAGACAGCACATCGCTCAGAGTTTTCCATGAACATGATAGACAGCACATCGATCAGTGTTTTCCATGAACATGATAGAGACAGCACATCACTCAGTGCATTCCATGAACATGACAGACAGCACATCAGTCAGTGTTTTCCATGAAGTAGAAAAAGAAACTCGTGGAGAGCGTGGCAGCAGAGAGAGTCCTCAGAGAGAAGCCCCCCTTCAAGCGAGTGTTTCGGCCCTTATCTCCTGACACTCTTGGGGGGTTGGGCCACACCCGGTTCATGACTCCGGATGTCCCTCTGCTGCCCCCTTTTTTTTTTTCCCATCTTGGGATGAGCCATGACTGGGATTCGAACCCATGCCCTTCTGGACATGCTCATTTCCACTTAATGACTCGCGCACTAACCACTGAGCCACAGGAACACCTGATATTTGTAGGAAAGTTAAGCCTTATGAAGTTCACTTTTGTTCCTCCTTGACCAGATCCAACTTGAACACCTCTCTGCCGCTTCTGCCATTGATTTCAGGGCTTTGTTTTTTTTCCCTCCCTGCAACTGAGAGCTGTTTCATGAGGCTGTATGCAGACATTCCCACAAACCCCCTAGCTCCAATTTCTGCAGTGAGGACTTTGACCTGATAGCCTTCTCTCCTCAAGCTGTTTGCCAGATCAGCATACTTTTCAGTCTTGTAGATCTGAGCTGCCTCCATTCTGTTCTCATATGGCACCGTGAGCTCGATCATGATCAGCTGCTTGGTTGACTGAGAGTGTAATACTATGTCTGGTCTCATGCCACTCTTGCTGATAATCTCTGGGTGACTATTCCATTCTGGGAGGTCTGCTGTGCACTCCCAGTCATCTGCCCATCCAGCAGACTCTGCCTGCATGTTCCGAGTGGCACTGTTGTTCTTGGCCATGATTCGCTGCCTCCTGCCGTGAAGAATGTTGCGGGTGCTTTTGGAGTCCTGATTTTCCCTTTTGTGGTGTTGGTACTAGCCCAGACTACTTGTACAATCTCTTTGAGCACTTGGTTGTGCCTCCATGTGTACCTTCCTTGAGCCAGGGCTACTTTACATGAGCTTAGGACATGCTCCACTGTTTGTTTTTCATGGCAAAAGGGGGCATGAAGGATCGTCTATTTTTTTCCCCACTTCACCAGGTTTGCATTTGAAGGCAGAAGGTCATATGCAGATCTGAGAATGAAGCTGATCCTGAGAGGGGCCATGTGCCAAATGTAATTCCAAGTGAGACTTCTTTGGAGTGCATTTTTCCCACGTTGTCCATTGCCCTTGCTGGCTCTGCTGGACTGCATTCCATGAACATGACAGACAGCACATCAGTCAGTGTTTTCCATGAACATGATAGCACATCGCTGAGTGCATTCTATGAACATGACAGACAGCACATCGCTCGGTGCTTTCCATGAACATGATAGAGACAGCACATCGCTCAGTGCTTTCCATAAACATGATAGAGACAGCACATCGCTCAGTACTTTCCATGAACATGATAGATAGCAAATCACTCAGTGCATTCCATGAACATGACAGACAGTACATCAGTCAGTGTGTTTCATGAACATGATAGCACATCGCTGAGTGCATTCTATGAACATGACAGACAGCACATCGCTCGGTGCTTTCCATGAACATGATAGAGACAGCACATCGCTCAGTGCTTTCCATAAACATGATAGAGACAGCACATCGCTTTAGTACTTTCCATGACATGATAGATAGCACATCACTCAGGGCATTCCATAAACATGACAGAGACAGCACCTCACTCAGTGCATTCCATGAACATGATAAAGACAGCTCATCGTTCAGTGCTTTCCATGGACATGACAGAGACAGCACATCACTCAGTACTTTCCATGACATGATAGATAGCACATCACTCAGTGCATTCCATAAACATGACAGAGACAGCACCTCGCTCAGTGCATTCCATGAACATGATAAAGACAGCTCATCGTTCAGTGCTTTCCATGGACATGACAGAGACAGCTCATCGCTCAGTACTTTCCATGAACATGATAGAGACAGTACTACACTCTATGCTTTCCAACAGGAGCAGGATGAACTGGTAGAGAGGCTGGGGATAAAGATGAGGAAATGGAGCAGCTCCAGGAACAACTTAATCTATGACACCTGACTGGGACTGTCACAACACAGATGTTGTACACACCTTAATCTACAGCACCTGGCTGGGCCTGTTACAGCACAGATGTTGTGCTTCAGCAGACTAACAACGACACACAGGTGTGGCATGGCAGATCATTTTAGAGGAAGCCACTGCCACCAGTTTGTGAAGCCAGAAACAACAGTACACTTGTGTTGCATGTAGTCAGCAAAACAACTGAACTGACTGCAGACGGTCACCATTCTCACAACTGAACTGACTGGAGACAGTCACCATTCTCACAACTGAACTGACTGCAGACAGTCACCATTCTCACAACTAAACTGACTGCAGACAGTCACCATTCTCACAACTGAACTGACTGCAGACAGTCACCATTCTCACAACTAAACTGACTGCAGACAGTCACCATTCTTACTACTGAACTGACTGCAGACAATCACCATTCTCACAACTGAACTGACTCGAGACAGTCACCATTCTCACAACTGAACTGACTGCAGACAGTCACCATTCTCACAAATGAACTGACTGCAGACAGTCACCATTCTCACAATTGAACTGACTGCAGACAGTCACCATTCTCACAACTAAACTTACTGCAGACAGTCACCATTCTCACAACTGAACTGACTGCCGAGTCACCATTCTCACAACTGAACTGACTGGAGACAGTCACTATTCTCACAACTGAACTGAAAGCAGGCAGTCATCATTCTCACACAACTGAATTGATGGAGACATTCACCCATTCTCACAATTGAACTGACAGGAGACAGTCACCATTCTCACAACTGAACTGATGGAGACAGTCAACATTCTCACGACTAAACTGACTGGAGACAGTCACCATTCTCACAACTGAACTGATGGTGACAGTCAACATTCTCACGACTAAACTGACAGGGGACAGTCACCATTCTCACAACTGAACTGATGGAGACAGTCAACATTCTCACGACTAAACTGACAGGAGACAGTCACCATTCTCACAACTGAACTGATGGAGACAGTCAACATTCTCACGACTAAACTGACTGGAGACAGTCACATTCTCACAGCTGAACTGACAGGAGACGGTCACATTCTCACAATGGAACTGACAAGAGACAGTCACCATTTTCACAACTAAACTAACTGCAGACAGTCACCATTCTCACAAATGAACTGACTGGAGATGGTCACCATTCTCACAACTGAACTGACTGCAGACAGTCACCATTTTCACAACTGAACTGACTGCAGACAGTCACCATTCTCACAACTGAACTGACTGCCGACAGTCACATTCTCACACAACTGAACTGACTGCAGAGTCACCATTCTCATAACTGGACTGACTGCAGACAGTCACCATTCTCACAACTGAACTTACGCAGACAGTCACCATTCTCACAACTGGACTGACTGCAGACAGTCACCATTCTCACAACTGAACTGACTGCAGAGTCACCATTCTCATAACTGGACTGACTGCTGACAGTCACCATTCTCATAACTGGACTGACTGCAGACAGTGACCATTCTCACAACTGAACTTACTGCAGACAGTCACCATTCTCACAAATGAACTGACTGCAGACAGTCACCATTCTCACAACTGAGAGCATTTGCAACCAATGCAAAACTGGACACATTCTCAAGCAATCACACGAAATAGTGTAAGGCATCATAAACCCTTGTCTTACCTGACGTCGGCAAGCTGGAAAAGTGACATGAAAGAGCACATGTGTCTTTCACAGATTTTTCCTGCAAATACCTGTGATTCCAAAGCAGCAGGTCTGTTGAAAATGGCTGCATCACTTTGATCCATTCTTGCAGTTTCAAACTGGTAGTACATGGTTAAAAGGGTGAGAAGAAGAGGACGTGGTCATCAGTACGCTGAAGAGGAAGGCATTACATGGTTAAAAGGGTGAGAAGAAGAGGACGTGGTCATCAGTACGTTGAAGAGGAAGGTATTACATGGTTAAAAGGGTGAGAAGAAGAGGACGTGGTCATCAGTACGCTGAAGAGGAAGGCATTACATGGTTAAAAGGGTGAGAAGAAGAGGACGTGGTCATCAGTACGTTGAAGAGGAAGGTATTACATGGTTAAAAGGGTGAGAAGAAGAGGACGTGGTCATCAGTACGTTGAAGAGGAAGGCATTACATGGTTAAAAGGGTGAGAGGAAGAGGAAGGCATTACATGGTTAAAAGGGTGAGAAGAAGAGGACGTGGTCATCAGTACGCTGAAGAGGAAGGCATTACATGGTTAAAAGGGTGAGAGGAAGAGGAAGGCATTACATGGTTAAAAGGGTGAGAAGAAGAGGACGTGGTCATCAGTATGCTGCTAATGTGTGAAAAGGAAACGGCGTAGGAGGATTGTCGTTCTTAAAGGGCAGGTCACTTCTTTTTGTTTGAATGTGAGCTGTGTTTAAGAAAAATTGGGTAAAAAGCTAAACACACTGGAAGTGAGTGTGGAGAGAGATTCGAGCAACAGCGCTGATTGAATGGAAAAGAGGCCGCCGACTGTCAGGCCCAATTAAAACAGACATGAGTCTGTAACATGCTTACGCATGTATTTTGAATTTGAGGGAATGATTCAGACAAGAGTAAGTATTTGATACAATTTTAAGGAACTATGAAAGTTCCAGTCTTTGTTTTCATTTTATCCATTTCGATCGTGAAATTGGGAATCGAAATTATTTTGTAAAAGTGTTTATGTTGGATTGCTGCTAACTGTGGGCAGTATAGTCATCATAGCTTATTTTTTTTTCTAGCTACGCCGTTATGGTAGCAGTAGCGAAATAGACGAGGCTGTGACTGGAGGGAGAGTCGGGTGAGCTACGGGAGCCATACCCCCCCCCTGCCAGAAAGATGTCGGAAGGAACAGCCAGAGACAGCCAGAGATAGTGGGTATGCTGTCCAAAGGTGCAGAGGCGAAGTCGAGTTCGCCATAGAGTTATGCTCTGCTCTGCAGAAACCAAGCGAAAAGGGTAGGTGGAAACATGTATGATGTCCACCATAGACGTTCGTGATTGAATGAAAAGGAATGAAGGTACGATATTGTGATGAACGGACCCCAGGAGAAATGTAAAGTGAAAATATACCTGTGAACGGACGGAATAATAAACCCCACCAGTGCTGTGTTTGAAAATGGGAGAAGAGGAGATACTGGGGGGAAATGAACTTTTAAAAAACTGGTGGTTTTTAGCGCTTGTGATGTGTGTGGAGTTGGATGACTGTTGTGTAATGGAGTATTGGCTGTATTCATGCATGCATGTGCAAATATTTATGCGTGAATCAGCAGCTTGACAAGTGGTGACCCCGATTTTGAACTACCCTCCCCTGTTTGTATGAGTTCCCCACCCCATTCTGAAAAAAAAAAAAGTTTTGAACTGCCTATGTATTAGTGTGGGAACACTTGATTGATTTCATTACCCATGTTAACACCCCTCTCTTTGTGTTTCTGTATTGAAATGATTATTATGTAAAGTCCCATAGTTTATTACTTTATTGGATAAATTTGGTACTTTAATTATTCTTTTGTCTTTTGTATTTATATCTTGTAAAGATTTTGATCTAAACCCCTTCTTGATCCCCTTCCATTGCTTTGTTATTATTCTCTATTGTTCTATTATTGAGAGGGTTGAATTATATCCTTTTATTACTCTTTTTCTTTACTTACTACTTATTATTCAATAATATTGTTTATTTTGGATTTGTTTACTTTGGTACTTTTAGGTGACCAGCCCTCATTATATACTTACTCTATTTGGATCACATTTTAAAAACTTATAAACCCCCACTTTAAAATTTGAATATTTTGGGTATAATTTTGTTTTAAAAACCCCTTTCTTTACTTTTACTGATGATTTAATTTTGTTTGGTTTCTCCCCACTTATTCTGTGAACAGTTTCACCCCCCCCCCCCCCCCCCCCCCCCCCCCCCCCCCCCCCTCTCAAAAGTTCCTCTAGGTATTTGTAGTGGATATTCGTTTCTTTTTCTATAGTAGTTGAGTGTGTATCCCCGTCGCCAGTTTTACGGGTGGGCATAACCAATAGGGTTGTCCAGAGGGTTTTCTATTTCCTGTCTTACTTTCTCTTACTATTCTGGTTTTTCCACTCTGTCTACTTTTGCTGTTTTCTAACTTCATTCTCTCTAGTTACTCTTTACCATAAGCACCTCTCTAGTTTGTACTTTACTCATCTCATATCTTAAGTAGGGTCTTTGATTAGTGAGTGTATTCTTCCCCCTTTTAGATGTTTGCTGTGTTTTCATTGTTTTATTGATCATGTTTTAAGTTGTTTTTTTTTGTGTGTGAAAGGTTTTGGTGGGTGAGTGATCTTCTTTGACTTTATTTCTGACTCTGGTAAGGAATTTTGTTTTTGTTTTTTGTCCCCTATCCCATAGGCTGCCTAGCTCCACCTCTTTTCGCTTGTCTGTAGCGAAGGGACATGGCGTTGGAGAAGGATACAAGTGCCTTCCGTAGATTTTGTTTTTTTCACTTTCTATGGTTTGAGTTCAGTTTTCTCCCTCGCTCCAATACCACGTGATTAGATGCCAGTGGATGGTTTCTTTTCAGTTGTGGTTGTCCGATTAAAGAACTGCAAGTATTGAATGAATGCGGGCGGGATTGATTGATTGATTTGTTTATCTTTATCTTGATTGTTATCTGGTGTTTATTATTGATTTATTTTAATGTATTACTTGATGCTGACTGATTGATTGATTGTTTGTATTTATTGGTTTCTACCGAGTGGGTCATTTTTCAATTTGACGGTATTTTCTGCGTTTAGTGTACTTCATTAGTTCATAGTATTTATTATAAATGTTGTGAGTGAATGTGGTGAGTGTGAGAAATTTTAATCGGAAGCTTAATATCATCGTTGTTGTTGTTTGTTTGTTTTTTGAAAAATATTTCATCAAAATGTCTGAATTCGACGTTTACCTGTCTCAGGGTAAGACGCTAGGTCTTGATGGTGCTGACTTAGTGGACTATGTTAAGCAGTGTAATGATCGCGCAGAGCGTGCGAGAGAAAGAGAGAGGGAGAAGGAAAGGGACACTGAAAAAAAAAAAAGAGAGACAGGAAAAAGAGAAAAGAGAGAGAGAGAGAGAAGAGAGAGAGAGAGAAGCGGAAAAAAGAGAAAGAGAGACAGGAAAAAGAGAAAGAGAGACAACATGAAAAGGATATGAAAGCTATGGATTTAGAACTTCAAAGGAAGAAAATTGAACTAGAGTTAGCGAAAGTGTCAGCGTCTGGTGTGAGTGATGGTACTAACCAGCAGGGTGCCAGTGATTCCAAACCGTTTTCCGGACGGACGCCATATATACCAAAACTTCCGGTCTTTGATGAGTCAAAAGATGAGATAGACGCATTCCTCTACCGATTTGAAAATCATGCGACTACGTGCGAATGGCCCAAGGACAAATGGGTATTATATGTCGCGCCTTTATTTAAAGGTAGTGCGCTCACGTTGTACCACTCTTTGGCCGCTAAGGACACTTTGTCTTGGGACGATCTCAAGAGTGAACTACTGAAACGGTACCAGTGCACCGCAGACGGTTTTCGGGAAAAGTTTCGTGCGGTCAGACCGGAAAAGGGAGAATCATTTTCCGCCTACCTGATTAGGGTTGCGCACTTTTTGGATCGCTGGATAGAGCTTTCGAAGATTCAGAAAGACTTTGAACCACTTCGCGATCTGTTGCTACGAGAACAGATTTTGCACAGCGTTTCGAAAAATTTGGCTGTCTTTCTGAAAGAGCGTTCGGTAGCCAGTGCCGAAGAAATGTGTGCGCACTTGCTGAACAATACAAAACAGCGCATCCGGATAAGACTTTTAGTCGAAAGGCTTCTGACTCGGTCTTTGAGACAAATGTGTCAACCCATTTCCCTTCGTACCAAAATCCGAATGCAGGTCGAGGATCTTCGAACGCACGTCCTTATCGCGGTCGAGGCACTTACCGAGGTGCTCAAGGTTCGCAAAATTTTCAGTACCGTGCTGACCAGACTGCTTCCTTTACAGGACAGCAGGCTGCTCAGACGGCGACGGTGCTAACCGTGGAAGAGGCGGTCATCGTCAGTACCGTTCACGGTTACCGCGCGGACGTGGTCGTGGTCGTGGTCAAGGTAACAACACTAACCTCTCAGAGGTTGGGTGTTACCGGTGTCATTGCACGTTTCATTTGGTCCGTGATTGTCCGTACCCAGATGAATCTGCAGGAGTTAGTATCAATACTAATAACCCTACCCAAACAGAGAGTAAACCTGCACATACTATGGTGTCTCATACAAATACTGAGGGTTTGTTAGTTGAGTCAGGGACAGTCAATGGTTTCCATGCTTCTATTCTCAGGGACACAGGTTGTACTACAGCGGGTGTACGCCGCTCATTTGTGTTGCCAGACCAGTTCACTGGTGAGCAGCAGCAGTGTCGATCGTTCGGTGGTAAGATTGAGGTTTTTCCACTAGCGGTTGTTCAGGTCAGTACTCCTTATTTTGAAGGACAGGTCAAGGCTTGTGTGATTGATAATCCAGTCACAGACTTGATCCTGGGTAACTTGCCTGGAGTTGCTTCAGTCAGTTCAGGGACTGGTGGTTCTTTCATTCCTTGTGGTGTTAGTACTAGGCAACAAGTACTTAAGGACAAACAACCACTAGTACCATTACCTGTACCGGACTTGACCATTTTTGATGTCACTCCGACAGAACTGGCTACTATGCAAAGTAAGGACAGTACTTTGACACACCTGTACTCTTCAGTTGTCACTGATTTACCTTTCCCCACTGACTAATCCTACCTACAAGTTGATTAATGGTGTTTTGTGTCGTTTTTTTTCCTGATAAAGGTGAGGTTGTACGTCAGGTTGTGGTTCCGAAGGATTTGCGTACAGTTGTTCTTCATACTGCGCATGATGCGATTTTCGCTGGTCACTGTGGTGTCAAGCGCACGCTTCAGCGTGTTCTTGTTTCGTCTTTTGGCCTGGAGTTTCTCGTTCTGTCACAGACTATTGTCGGTCTTGTGATGTTTGTCAGAGAACCGTTTCCCGTAACAGAGTACCATGTGCGCCTTTGCATAAGATGCCATTGGTCTCTGTTCCGTTTGAAAAGTGGCTATGGATCTTGTTGGCCCTTTCGAGGTTTCGTCTTCAGGACACAGGTATGTATTGACTCTTGTGGACACAGCTACTCGATTTCCGGAGGCTGTTCCACTGAAGCACATAGATACTGTGAGTGTGGCTGAGGCTTTGTTGACAATATTTTCGAGGTTTGGTTTACCATCTGAGATACTCACTGATTGTGGGACTCAGTTTGTGTCTGATCTGATGAAGGAGATTTACCGTCTTCTATCCATTTCCTCTGTCACTACCACTCCCTATCATCCGCAGTCCAACGGGATGGTAGAGCGGTTTAACGGGACTTTAAAGACGATGTTGAGGAAAGTCTGTCGTGACCGTCCAAAGGATTGGGATAGGTACATTCCTGCAGTACTCTTTGCTTATCGGGAGTTGCCGAATGCCACTTTGGGATTTTCCCCATTTGAACTCCTTTTTGGACATTCTCCTCGTGGTCCACTTTCTATCTTAGCGGATAGATGGTCAGGTTTTCCTGTTTCTTCTGAGGACAGAAATGTATATCAGTATGTACATGACCTTCACAACAGGATACTTGACAGTTGTGCGCAAGCGCAACAGACAGCGGACACTCAAACACATACTTACAAGACTTACGCTGACAGGAAAAGTTCTTTCGTACTCTGAAGGTTGGTGACAAAGTTCTTGTTCTACTGAGTGATGAACAGAATAAGCTTAAAGTTGCCTGGAAAGGTCCTTTTATGGTTCAAGAGAAATGTTCTCCAGTCAACTACCGCATTGATATGCATGGCAAGAGCAAGGTTTTCCATTAACATGCTCAAGTTGTGTGGACAGGACAAATGTTGCAATCAATGTCAGTGTGGATCATTCTATTTCATCAGGTATTGTGTCAGGATCTTGTGTTTCTGATTTTTACCTGTAGACTGTGTTGTGCCTAGTCAGGGTACAGATAGGGTACGTACAGGGAAAGGTGTTATTCCTGTGACACTCCAGTCGAGTGTGTCTTCTGTTCAGTCCTGCTGCATTGGTGTTGTGCAGGATACGGAAGGTGATTGTGTTACCTTACCCACTTTGTCAGTCAAAGGTGAGACTTTTCATGATGTCAAGGTGAATCCTGATTTGTCTGATACTAAGCGGACACAGTTGTTATCTGTACTGGAAGAGTTCAGTGATGTACTTACAGATACTCCTGGTAAGGGCTGATCAGGTTGAACCTCATTCAATACATGTGACTACAGATGTACCTGTAAGAATCAAACCTTACCCATTACTTTTGCTAAAAGGGAAATTGTTCAGAGGGAGATTGATGTCATGCTACGCTTAGGTGTTATTGAAGCATCTTCTTTCCCCATACAGTTCTCCAGTTGTCCTCGTAGGAAAACCGGATGGTTCTGTTCGTTTTTTATAGATTATCGGGCTCTGAACAAGGTTACGGTTTTTGATTCTGAACCGATTCCAGATGTTGAGGATTTGCTTTGTCAACTTTCTCATGGTCGGGTACTTTGTGAAAGTGGATCTAGCAAAAGGTTACTGGCAGATTCCGATGTTGCCAGAGGATAAGCCTAAGACTGCTTTTCAGACTCCTTTTGGTCTATTTCAATGGACTCGCATGCCTTTTGGGTTACAGAATGCTCCGGCGACTTTTGCTCGGATGATGATGCGTAAGCTGAAGCTGCATGAGTTTTCCGCAGTCATTTTTTTTTTGATGACATTCTTTTGGCGGCTAAGTCCTGGCAGCAACTTCTCAGTTCCTTGAGGTTATTGTTAAGTCGTCTGAGATTGTTTGGCTTGACAGCTAGACCTTCAAAGGTGCAGGCAGGATATCAAGAGCTTGAGTTTTTAGGTCATATGATTTCTGTGGTCATATTCGGCCTGAGGCAAAGAAGGTTGAGAAGATTCTTGCTATTGATCGTCCTAAAACAAAAAAAGCAGGTTCGTTCTTTGCTGGGACTCTTGTCGTACTATCGTCGCTATGTTCCTCATTTCGCTGCTATCACTGCCCCTCTCACAGATTTGACAAAGGGAGATAAGTGTCGTCAGGTACTTTGGTCTGAGGAATGTCAGGAGAGTTTGGATGAAGTACAGAGGATACTGAATGGTTTTCCTGTTCTGTTACTACCTAACCTCTCTGAGGAGTTCATTCTACGCACAGATGCTAGTAGCAAAGGCATGGGTGCTTGTCTTTTGCAGGACAGGCAGGAGTTCTTCATCCTGTGCAGTTTGCCAGTAAAAAGTTTTCGCAGGCACAGGAGAAGTATTCCACGATTGAGCGAGAGTGTTTGGCTTTGGTTTGGGGACTGGAAAAGTTTTCCAGATTTCTGACAGGGAGAACTTTTGTCCTCCAGACGGATCATCGTCCACTTACATTTTTACAAGCGTCAAAGACTAAAAACAACAGACTTTTGCGTTGGGCTCTCAGTATTCAGGAATACAAATTTTCAGTGCAGCCTATCGCTGGAAGTTCAAATACTTTTGCGGACTTGCTGTCACGTCAGTGAAATCTGTTTGTTGTTTTGCTGTATGGGTTTTTGTATTTTTCTCAAGAACATTATGTGAGAAAAATAGTTTACTGTACTGTTGTCTTTTTCTTATTCTATTGATACATTTTTCAGGATGCTGTTACCTGTTTTGTGTAAGAATAAGAGATGCAACATATTTTGTATAAGACATTGAAAGAGTATTGTTCAATTTTTGGATGGATTGTTTTTCTGGCATTGGTGTTTTTTTTTTTAAATGTAAAGGATTTTGCTTTGTGTGCTTGGAATAATTTGAGGAATTTTATATGGAGTCCATGGCAGATGTTCTTATGGTGCTATAGTTCATTTTGCATTTGCACTGTGGCAATTTGTGGGTTTTGCTACTGTCTTATTTTGATTGTATCATGAGTCTTGGCAGATTTTGTATTGTCATGCTATTGTATAAGACAATCTATTATGATGGATATCTTTAATGGTGTGATGTTGGATATTGATGGGTGAATGTAACATGTATTTTTTTTGTGTGGAGTGCAACAAAGAGTTGACTATTGCAGTGGTGGTTTTGGCATGGTCTTAGTTTTGGTCATTCTTGGTGGTAATATGAATGTCATATGGCAGGTTTCATTTTGGCTTCTGATGGGTGTTAGTAATTTTTACAACTACTCATTTGGATGACTTGGTTCATGCTTCTATTTTGACAATGTATTGATGACCTATGATGTTCCTTTGTATGATTCTTCAATGTAAAGGATTGAGGTGTTTCATGTACATAGATCTTTTTGTTGGATTTCTTGGAGCATAACTTCCTGCAAGATTTCTCCTGTAGGATAAATCTTGTCCCCGGGAAGGGGGGTGTCAGGCACATGGAAAGAAAAGTTTTAAGCGCCTGTGTATTGAAAGGTTAAGCGCGAGTGAAGGGAGTTAAATGTGTGAAAAGGAAACGGCGTAGGATTGTCGTTCTTAAAGGGCAGGTCACTTCTTTTGTTTTGAATGTGAGCTGTGTTAAGAAAAAATTGGGTAAAAAGCTAAACACACTGGAAGTGAGTGTGGAGAGAGATTCGAGCAACAGCGCTGATTGAATGGAAAAGAGGCCGCCGACTGTCAGGCCCAATTAAAACAGACATGAGTCTGTAACATGCTTACGCATGTATTTTGAATTTGAGGGAATGATTCAGACAAGAGTAAGTATTTGATACAATTTTAAGGAACTATGAAAGTTCCAGTCTTTGTTTTCATTTTATCCATTTCGATCGTTGAAATTGGGAATCGAAATTATTTTGTAAAAGTGTTTATGTTGGATTGCTGCTAACTGTGGGGCAGTATAGTCATCATAGCTTATTTTGTTTTCTAGCTACGCCGTTATGGTAGCAGTAGCGAAATAGACGAGGCTGTGACTGGAGGGAGAGTCGGGTGAGCTACGGGAGCCATACCCCCCCCCCCCCCTGCCAGAAAGATGTCGGAAGGAACAGCCAGAGACAGCCAGAGATAGTGGGTATGCTGTCCAAAGGTGCAGAGGCGAAGTCGAGTTCGCCATAGAGTTATGCTCTGCAGAAACCAAGCGAAAAGGGTAGGTGGAAACATGTATGATGTCCACCATAGACGTTCGTGATTGAATGAAAAGGAATGAAGGTACCGATATTTGTGATGAACGGACCCCAGGAGAAATGTAAAGTGAAATATTACCTGTGAACGGACGGAATAATAAACCCCACCAGTGCTGTGTAACTTTTAAAACATGGTGTTTAGCGCCTTGTGATGTGTGTGGAGTTGGATGACTGTTGTGTAATGGAGTATTGGCTGTATTCATGCATGCATGTGCAAATATTTATGCATGAATCAGCAGTCTGACAAAGGCATTACATGGGGATAAGGGTGAGAGGAAGGGGAAGGCATTACATGGGGATAAGGGTGAGAGGAAAAGGATGTGGTCATCAGTACACTGAAGAGGAAGGCATTACATGGGGTGAGAGGAGAAGGACGTGGTCATCAGTTCACTGAAGAGGAAGGCATTACATGGGGATAAGGGTGAGAGAAAAGGATGTGGTCATCAGTACACTGAAGAGGAAGGCATTACATGGGGTGAGAGGAAAAGGACGTGGTCATCAGTACACTGAAGAGGAAGGCATTACATGGGAAAAAGGGTGAGAGGAAGAGGAAGGCATTACATGGTTAAAAGGGTGAGAGGAAGAGGAAGGCATTACATGGGGATAAGGGTGAGAGGAAAAGGACGTGGTCATCAGTACGCTGAAGAGGAAGGCGTTACATGGGGTGAGAGGAGAAGGATGTGGTCATCAGTTCGCTGAAGAGGAAGGCATTACATGGGGATAACGGTGAGAGGAAGAGGAAGGCATTACATGGGGATAAGGGTGAGAGGAGAAGGATGTGGTCATCAGTACGCTGAAGAGGAAGGCATTACATGGGGATAAGGGTGAGAGGAAAAGGATGTGGTCATCAGTGCACAGAAGAGGGAGATATGGTGGTGCAGAACTTAACGAGAGAGATTGTATGTGCTGTTGAAAGAGTACATTACTGTTGTTTGCTCAGTGGAGCCATTACTGTTGTTTGCTCAATGGAGCCATTACTGTTGTCTGCTCAATGGAGCCATTACTGTTGTCTGTTCAGTGGAGCCATTACTGTTGTCTGCTACATGCTCCATGGAGCCATACTTCCAAGTTAGCAAATACTGACACAAGTGGATAAAGAAACTATGTACTCTGTAGTAAACAAGGCCAAATAATCTGACAAGCTGAGAAAGAAAGACTGAGTTTTAACCCAGAGGTGGGTGAAAGAGACAAAGAAGAAGCTTTCTACGTTGAGTTCCTAGAGACGACCACGGAAACCCAGTCCTAAAAACTTGTGCCAGTCAACCAAGGGCGTCACCATCACCCAGTGCTGAAGAAAACTTGAAGTGACTTGTTTGAGAACTGTGGTGTGGTGTGCAAGTGTGTGTGTGTGTGTGTGTGTGTGTGGAAACCTGGCTGAGTAAGAAGCCATTTTATTATAACCTGGGACTAGGAAGCAATTATCTTTTATGTTTTGATTTGATTATTCCTTTCTGTGTATTGGGATTTTTCATGTGTAATTTCTTTCTCAGCTTGTCTTTACGCCTAAGACCTTGTTGTCACTTGTCGCTCAGACCACATTTCTCTCAACCCTTCTCTGTTCTGCTCACTTTTTTGTCCTCTCTCTCCTCTGTTCTCTTTCTTGTGGTATTCTTTTCTCTTTCTGTATCCCCCTCAGTTTATATTGGGATGGATACAAAGGATTTTCTTTGGGCCATTCCTTTGTCCACGTTGCTTCTACCACCTTGTTCACAAGTACGATGAATTCTCCTATCACTACACTCTTCCACATGTCACCATTTACACACATCCCTACCAAATTGCTTAGCAAGCAACCACTTTGCACCAAATGGACATAGAAAATTCCCACCATCTCAGGGAGCCACTTTAACACAGTAATTATCATGGATCAGTTTCACAGTTTCAGTTTCATCTAGGAGGCGTCACTGCATGCGGACTAGTCTGTATACACTATGCCACGTCCGCTAAGTTTTGAGATCACACTGTGCATGATGTAAATATAAATGAATTAACAACTAAGATGAGAGAATTGAAGAAGAGGGTCTCATGGCTACAACTCAGCAGATGTCTGACCTATGCATTAGCCCAATGCGCTGGTCTGACCTTGAGTGCCTCACCTTGAGTGCTACCTACCATTTCTTTTTCCTGGAGAAAGCTACAACATCCACACGCATTCAACTAGCCTGACAAAGCATCAACACAGTGTGCCCCATGGCATTATTTCTTTCCCTTACATAAACTGTGTATGAGTGATTCTTTGCCTTACATACACTGTGTATGAGTGATTCTTTGCCGTAGATACACTATGTACGACTGATTCTTTGCCTTACATACACTGTGTATGAGTGATTTCTTTGCCGTACATACACTGTGTACGAGTGATTCTTTGCCTTACATACACTGTGTACGACTGATTCTTTGTCTTACATACACTGTGTAATTCTGATTCTTTGCCTTGCATACACTGTGTACGAGTGATTCTTTGAATTACATACACTGTGTAATTCTCTGATTCTTTGCCTTACATACACTGTGTAATTCTGATTCTTTGCCTTACATACACTGTGTAATTCTGATTCTTTGCTACACATACACAGTGTAATTCTGATTCTTTGCCTTACATACACCGTGTACTTCTGATTCTTTGCCTCACAAACACTGTGTAATTCTGATTCTTTGCCTTACATGCACTGCCTGCTTCTGATTCTTTGCCTTACATACACCGTGTACTTCTGATTCTTTGCCTCACAAACACTGTGTAATTCTGATTCTTTGCCTTACATGCACTGCCTGCTTCTGATTCTTTGCCTTACATACACTGCCTGCTTCTGATTCTTTGCCTTACGCACACTGTGTAATTCTGATTCTTTGCCTTACATACACTGTGTAATTCTGATTCTTTACCTTACATACACCGTGTACTTCTGATTCTTTGCCTCACATACACCATGTAATTCTGATTCTTTGCCTTACAGACACTATGTAATTCTGATTCTTAGCCTCATACACCATGTAATTCTGATTCTTAGCATCATGTTCACAATGTAATTCTCATTCTTAGCATCATGTTCACTGTGTAATTCTGATTCTTAGCCTCATACACCATGTAATTCTGATTCTTAGCATCATGTTCACTGTGTAATTCTGATTCTTTACCTCACATACACCATGAAATTAAGATTTTTTTTAGCCTCATACACCATGTAATCTTTATTTAAGCCTCAACCTTCATGCACCATGTAATTCTCATTCTTTGCCTTACATACACCATAATTCTCATTCTTTGCCTTACATACACTGTGTAATTCTCATTCTTTGCCTTACATACACTGTGTAATTCTCATTCTTTTGCCTAACATACACTGTGTAATTCTCATTCTTTGCCTTACATACACCATGTAATTCTCATTCTTTGCTTTCATACACCATGTAATTCTCATTCTTTGCCTTACATACATCATGTAATTCTCATTTTTTGCCTTGCATACACTGTGTAATTCTGATTCTTTGCCCAACATACACCATGCAATTCTCATTCTTTGCCTTACATACACCATGTGATTCTCATTCTTTGCCTTACATACATTGTGTAATTCTCATTCTCTGCCTTACATACACCGTGTAATTCTCATTCTTTGCCTCAAATACACTGTGTACTTCTGATTTTTTGCCATACATACACTGTGTACTTCTGATTCTTTGCCTTACATGCACCGTGTAATTCTCATTCTTTGCCTTACATACACTGTGTACTTCTGATTCTTTGCCTTACATACAGTGTACTTCTGATTCCTTGTCTTACATACACTGTGTACTTTTGATTCTTTGCATATATATATGTTGCTCCCTAGTTGGTCGAGCGCTTTTAGATTTTTTAAGGACATTTTTATATTGTTCATGATAATTCCTCCTCACGTTGAGCACTGTGGTCCGACAAAATCTAAAATGGAGAAAATCAACTTTAAACAATCCACAAAAAAAACATACCGTTTTCAAATCCACAAACTTACACTAAAAAACTGATAGAACAAACCGAGAAATTTGTGCGCAACATGAGATGGAAGGCGTTCTTCTTCCTAAACCCAAATGCAAAGAAGGAAGACAATATATATATATATATACAATATATGTATATATATCAAGAATACTACTAAAACGCCTTTAAATATATATATATATATATATATATATATATATATATATATATATATATATATATATATACTATGTGATTCTGATTCTTAGCATCATGCAGCATGTAATTCTGAGTCTTAGCCCTGCGTTCACCGTTTTATTCTGATTCTTAGCCCTGCGTTCACTGTGTTATTCTGATTCTTAGCCCTGCGTTCACTGTGTGTTATTCTGATTCTTTGCCTCACATAGTCGCTCTGTTTTATTTGATTTTTTGTTTTGCCTCAGATAGTTACACTTTGTAACTGATTTTTTGTGTGTGTGTGTGTGTTTTGTTTGGTTGTTGGATGTTGTACTGTGTAATTTTAATAATACACCTCAAATTGTAGACTTCACACACACCAGGATCACCCTCCCCTCCCACCATTTACACATGAAAAGAGCAAGCTGTTTAGACTTTAAATCCTCTTTATTTAAAAAAAAAATAGGGGGAGTGGGAGTGTTGGTATCAAAGGGAATATGGGTATGATTATGTTTTAAAAAAATGACATTCACACGCTCACAAAACATGATGTTAGCTTCATTCAGATTTGAATGAGAGGCAATGATAACATTTGCATTAAAGCAGATTTCTTTTTCAAAATTACATATACTGAACATACCTGTGATGTTAAAGACGCTGCTGGAAAATAAAAATGCTTAAGAAAATGCCAGAGAATCAGTTTTCCACTGAATCAATAGGCCACAACTGTGCTTTGTGATCAACCAGAATCAATAGATGAAAACATCAACAGTAAAATGACGTAATCAACAAAGAAACAAAAAAAAAAAAACTGATGACAAGAATGCACACAGCGGACTTTAATTTGGCCTTGGCGTCATGCTGACTACATCAAAAGAAAGGAATAAAGTAAGTCAATAGTAGGTCAAAAGAAAGGAATAAAGTAAGTCAATAGTAGGCTGAAAGGAAGGTGAAGTGACAAAGGAAAGGCCGCGTGTCAAGCCAAGGCTGAAGGCCTGCAGTGGGTGATTTTGCACAGAACAAGTCAAGGCACGCACACAGTGTCTGAACACAAAGGATGTTCACTGCAGAGAACTGCACAGTGATCACCCCACCTGAAGACGGGTGACATAACACCTTTATCACATGACCTGAATGCTCTTAGCTGAAATCACTTACAATACACCTGGCATTTAAGAAAAAAAAAACATGGAGAAAGTGGAAAGAGAGTCAAGTCATTGCATTTAAAAAGAACAAAACCCTTGATCATCAACGATGCATACAAACATGGCAAGTTGATTGAGAACACACTATAACGAGATGCTAGACACCTAAACACCAAAATGACATTATGAAGATGCCAACACATCAAACTGACATGATGATGACACCAACATAACAAAAGACATAAGACACCAACACACCAAATGACATGATGATGAAGACACCAACACACCAAATGACATAATGGTGAAGACACCAACACACCAAATGACATAATGGTGAAGAAACAACACACCAAATGACATGAAGAAGACACCAAAACACCACAACATGATGGTGAATACTCAAATGACAAAAGATGGAGTAAAAATCACTCCAGACCACACACTGATCAGCAGGGTGCAAGGGGAGATGTGAACTGCTCTGATCATGCACAGCTCTGAACCACTTTGAGGGCAACGTGCAGGTCTGAGAACACACTCACACACACACACGCACACACACACACATGAGCACAAACTATGCATATCCTGTGGAAGAAGAGAAATTGCTCAGAAATGCTTCCATTGCTGCATCACATGTGTGCATGTTGGCAGTGGCACTGTACATAGCACAGAACCCCATTGTCAGTGTATGTTTGACACTGTACATACCATACAACCCCGCTGTCAGTGTATGTTGACACTGTACATACCATACAACCTCGCTGTCAGTGTATGTTGACACTATTCACACTACACAACACCTCTGTCAGTGTATGTTGACACTGTTCATAGCACACAACCCCACTGTCAGTGTATGTTGACACTGTACACACTACACAACTCCACTGTCAGTGTATGTTGACACTGTACATAGCACACAACTGTACGTTGACACTGTACATACCACACAACACCACTGTCAGACTGCCGCACTGACCACTGTTGTGTTTTCAGGGCTGTCGTCACCTAGTGGCCAGGTCACAACAACAAAATACCTGATATGATCAACTGTGACCAGAGGGAGAAAATATGTGGAGAGTTTGTAAAACAGATGGTAGAAGGAGCCACAACAGCAGAAAGAAACAGTGGCTTAGACAAACTTCAAGAACATTTTAAGGGCAGAGTAAATGAGATGAACAGGAAAGAAGTTCTGAGCAGAGAACTTGCAGCAGGCAGGAATGGTGGACTGAAAGAGCCAGGGCATACATAAACACAACCACAGCTTTAAAGTGTCCGGGTCATTCTGACTGCCCCAACAATGCACTTGGGAAGTGCCTGGGTCATTCTGACTGCCCCAACAATGCACTTTGAAGTGTCTGGGTCATTCTGACTGCCCCAACAATGCACTCTGAAGTGTATGGGTCATTCTGACTGCCCCAACAATGCACTTTGAAGTGTCTGGGTCATTCTGACTGCCCCAACAATGCACTTTGTAGAGTCTGGGTCATTCTGACTGCCCCAACAATGCACTTTGAAGTGTCTGGGTCATTCTGACTGCCCTAACAATGCACTTTGAAGTGAGGGTGTAGAGGTTCCCTCAACCACCAGCAACTTTGATGTTTGGGTGTGTTGTTACACACACACAGCAACGAGGGGAGCCAGGCAGCCTATGGGGGAAAGAACCCAGTTTTGATGTTTGGGTGTGTTGTAATGCATACATCAATGAGGGGAGCCAGGCTATGGGGAAAGAACCCAGTTTTGATGTTTGGGTGTGTTGTAATGCATACATCAACGAGGGGAGCCAGGCTATGGGGAAAGAACCCAGTTTTGATGTTTGGGTGTGTTGTTACACACACAGCAACGAGGGGAGCCAGGCTATGGGGAAAGAACCTAACTTTGATGTTTGGGTGTGCTGTGATACATACAGCAACGAGGGGAGCCAGGCTATGGGGAGAGAACCCAGTTTTGATGTTTGGGTGTGCTGTGATACATACAGCAACGAGGGGAGCCAGGCTATGGGGAGAGAACCCAGTTTTGATGTTTGGGTGTGTTTGTAATGCATACAGCAACGAGGGGAGCCAGGCTATGGGGAAAGAACCTAACTTTGATGTTTGGGTGTGCTGTGATACATACAGCAACGAGGGGAGCCAGGCTATGGGGAGAGAACCCAGTTTTGATGTTTGGGTGTGCTGTGATACATACAGCAACGAGGGGAGCCAGGCTATGGGGAGAGAACCCTCCATGGTGGGAAGAAAGCAGGACACTCAGGGATTGCCACTGACTGATGTTGGTAGACACTAAAGCTACCCCTGCTGGAGATCATCACTGGAGCGTTTCCTTCAGTGCCCACAGTTCAGACAGAAATCACCACACTTCTCCAGAAAGAACAAGAACCCTGTATCCTTGTGCATACAATGAAATCATGGGGCAACAAAAGACTTCCTTGACTGTATCCTTTCAAGTCCAGATTTCCCAACAGCCAATGCTACTTACTCTAAATGAGAATAAAGAAGCACTTCAAACACTCCCTAGGACAAGTCCTTTTCCTTTCCTAGTCGTTCACCCACTTTGGACAGTGTGGAATCTGGCAGGTGGATGCGGCACTCCAGGGCACAATCCTGTCTATGCATTGTTTCGAGGGGAAAACATGTGAGCTGAACATTGTTTTCAAATGGGATTCATCTGTCAGCATTGTCTTCACAATTCATACTTACACATTGTATTGGTACACACTGCAAATTCATGACAATTTACAAATTCTGTTGACATGAATATTAACATTGTTTAAGACAACATAATTATCAAACCTGTTTGTCTCCTTACTTTGATCTACAATGGGCTGTGTCACTTTAGCTGGACTGTCGGCCTTCCTTGATGTCAGTGAGATAGACCGTTTTCGTTCCACTCTTCAATTGGACAGACATATCAGTCTGACTGACAAATCCTGCCAATTGCACAGATATATCAGTCTGACTGACAAATCCTGCCTTGTCTCTTCAACTGCCCAGACGTATCAGTCTGACTGACAAATCTTGCTTTGACTCTTCAGTTGCACAGATCTATCAGTCTGACTGACAAATCTTGCCTTGTCTCTTCAATTTCCCAGACATATCAGTCTGACTGACAAATCTTGCCTTGTCTCTTCAGTTGCCCAGACATATCAGTCTGACTGACAAATCTTGCCTTGTCTCTTCAATTTCCCAGACATATCAGGCTGACTGACAAATCTTGCCTTGTCTCTTCAATTGCCCAAACATATCAGGCTGACTGACAAATCCTGCCTTGACTCTTCAATTGCACAGACATATCAGTCTGACTGACAAATCCTGCCAATTGCGCAGATATATCGGTTTGACTGACAAATCCTGCCAATTGCACAGACATATCAGTCTGACTGACAAATCCTGCCAATTGCGCAGATATATCAGTTTGACTGACAAATCCTGCCAATTGCACAGAAATATCAGTCTGACTGATAAATCCTGCCCATTGCACAGATATATCAGTCTGACTGACAAATCCTGCCTTGTCTCTTCAATTGCACAGACAATCTGACTGACAAGTCCTGTCTTGCTTCTTCAATTGGTCAACATATTTCACCTTGTCCCTTTGACTTGACAAATCTTGCCTTGTCTCCTTAATTTGACTAACAAGGCAAGTCTTGTCATTCAAAATTAAGAGATAAGACTCTTAAATTTAACTGACAAATCTTGTCTTCATTTTACAGATATTGCCTTTGTTCTTTGATTTGACAAATCTTGTCTCATGTTCAACTGGACATAAAAACATTGTTTATTCTCATCATAGGGGACTTAGAATCTGCAGCTTCTATTTTAGTTTTTGGTTTTAGATTTCGTTCACAAAGTGTACAGCTTTATCACTCCAAACAGCATTCTATACATGCATGAAATTGTATAAAACAAAAATCACCCAATAAAAACAATGTGTTAGAAAGAATTATCTTAAAAGCGATTATCGAGCTAAAATGCTGTATATAGCAGCAAAAATGTAAACCATTGCATATGAACCATCTTCCTTTCATGCATAATACGTTCAAATGCTGAGCACAGGGAAGTAATTAACATAATGACACACAAGTCTGATGATGGACCGAGTCGGCTGCTTGTCATCAAAACGAAGTCACTGCAGACATCCACAACCGTAATGGGGATTGGGATAAAATGCATACACCAATAGTATGGGGTATTAATGTGAGCACATCTGGATGAAAATATCTGTCCATGATCTTAAAAGGAGCAATGATGAAAATGAAAAACCACATTTGTGTGGAATGCTCAACATCAGGGAGCAGGCATGCTGAGATCTTGTGAGCTCTGACGGCCCGACACACATTGATTTCAGAGCACGTCATAGAAGTGCTGTCAGCATTTCACATACAGCTGAAAACTTGTCAATACACATTGATTTTAGAGTACTATTAGAAATGCTCTCAGCTTTCACATACATCTGACAGCTTGTCACCACAATGTTGGTGGTGTGGTCAACTGCTTATCACTTGGCCAGTGTATGTGAACAATGACAAAGGTAAACAAGGGCATCAAACAGGAGATTCTGTGCATGACAGTGTGAACATCGATTGATCAATGGCTGCAAATTTCTTACTTCATTTTCACACACACATACACACACAGAGATTTAATACACAAATTGAGCAGAACCGATGTAAGTCAAAAACCAGTCCATCTTTCATCTATTTAAGATACTGACTTCATTTTATCTTTAGAAAGTATTGCATACGCAAAAAAGCTAATGTGTAAGGAATTTTGTTACTGGAAAAAAAAAAGTTTCAAAAACTGATTGCCTATGATTTTCAATTTCTATATATAGTTGGTTGAACCCTGGTTTTTTCCTGCAAACAAGTGTACACTAGTTTCTTCTTTTCTCTTTAACTATCACTGCCTGTCCCACAAACTTTTCTCAGAATGTTACTATGTAATATCAGTCTCATATTTTGTGAGCGTATGCAGCTTATTTTTAAAGCATAACAAGCAATGTCAACCATAGTAACACAACATTATGTCACACACATTTAATGCATTCTATCAATCTATGTGCCTTTTATTTATTGCAACATCAATGACGCATGTAAACAGAATCTCCCCAAATCGAACAAATGTCATTCAGCAGCTAGCAAGAAAACATTTTGTATGTGCCTATATTTCTATCTGATGTGATCCCAGTTTATTTCAAATTGGCAAGTGTTTACAGACTGTTTATCTCAAATTAGCCAAATAATCATTATAGGTCATGTCAGTTCTGTTGCCTTCAACAACAACAACAACAACAACAACAACAACAACAACAACAACACACACACACACACACACACACACACACACACACACAGAGGAAAAAGAAAAATCAAGAATTGGGAAACACACAAAGAAAGGCAAAACTTCATTGTTCCAGAACAGAAACAAAATTGGTGGAGAATAAAAACAAATATGTACCATGTTAATTACACCTATCTAATTGGTGGAGGCTATGTACCATGTTAATTACGCCTATCTAATTGGTGGAGAATATGTACCATGTTAATTACGCCTATCTAATTGGTGGAGGATATGTACCATGTTAATTACACCTATGTAATTGGTGGAGAATTTGTACCATGTTAATTACACCTATCTAATTGGTGGAGGATATGTACCATGTTAATTACACCTATGTAATTGGTGGAGGATATGTACCATATTAATTCAGTATTTGTCAAACAACAGCCTATCCATTTACTGCTGAGAACATTGTTCGCATACCCCCCCCCCCCCCCCCCCCCCCAACACCTTTCCCCCTTGCTGATTGTTTCTTTTATTTGCCATGTCGTTTCTCTTTTCCTGAATTACAGCCAGCGCTGAAAGTGATTGTTTAGACCACTCTGCTGCCCACAAGGCTTCAGAGGGAAGGCGCTCCAGTCAACATCCACATAAACTAAAGGACACAAAATATTCAGACTACTCTAGAGTGAAGATGCTCCAGTCAACATCTGCATAAACTACTGATACCAAACATTCAGACCACTCTAGAGTGAAGATGCTCAGTCAACATCCACATAAACTACAGACACAAAACAATCAGACCACTCTAGAGTGAGGATACTCCTGTCAACATCTATATAAACTACTGAGACCAAACATTCAGACCACTCTAGAGTGAAAAGATACTCCTGTCAACATCCACACAACTACTGACACAAAACATTCATAAAGGCTGGCGGATTCTGGTTCTTGGGAACATTTTCTGAACATTTACGGTATAAAATGTAAGTGGACACATGGTATATGTAAGGCTCTTCATACCCAGGTAGTTATTCTAACTATGGTAGTGCCAGCCTCTCTCCATTTCTCTCTCCACGGAGGGATGCTCCGATCCATTGCCGCAGTCTTCCAGTGACAGCAGCAGTGGGACGACTGTCCAGGCTGCAATGTGAGCAAAACTTCCCCCTCCTTTCTCTGTGTGGTTGGTTCACCATACATTGCTTTTTGTTGAACAGTCTTCCATCCTGACCCCCCCCACCCCCCCCCCCCCCCCCCCCACCTCCTATGGCCAATGGCTGGGGCGATAAACATGAAATGAAAATGATGGAGGATGGAGTCTTTACCCTTTGTTCTATATTTTGCTGGTTCCTCAGTCTTTGTTGAACAAAGTCTTTGCCCTTTCCCTTTCTTGCTAGGTATGCCATCATCATCTGGTGACAGGAACTGGGTTAAATACTGCCAAGGTCACTTGCAATCCATTCTGTGTGTTATAAACCAATACGGCTATGATAGTCTTATTAATTAATATATATTTACATGTTAAAAATCAGAAAAGAAAAAACTGGTCTGATAAGTTGAGCTGAAAGGTGTTTATACATACTCATCTACCTGAAGGTTGTCCAGAACACTGACAGCAATAGTTATCTCCCTGTCCAATACACTGACAAATTGAGTTATCTCCCTATCTAGTACACTGACACAGATAACTCCTGTCCAATACACTTATATATCCCTGTCCAGTACACTGATACATGCCTCCCTGTCCAGTACACTGACACAGATATCTCCCTGTCCGATACACTTATATATCCCTGTCCAATACACTGACACAGATATATCCCTGTCCCAGTACACTTATATATCCCTGGTCCAGTACACTGATACATGCATCCCTGTCCAGTACACTGACACAGATATATCCCTGTCCCAGTACACTGACACCAGATATATCCCTGTCCAATACACTTATATATCCCTGTCCAGTACACTGACACAGATATATCCCTGTCCAGTACACTTAATATATCTGTCCAGTACACTGATACATGTATCCTTGTCCAGTACACTGAAACAGATTATATCCCTGTCCAGTACACTGACGCAGATTTCTCTCTCTGTCCAGTACACTGACACTGATAGAGTTATCTCCCTGTCCAATACACTGACACAGATTTTATCTCTCTGTCCATACACACCGCCACCGACACTGATAGTTATCTCCCTGTCCAGTACACTGACAGACTTATTTCTGTCCAGTACACTGACACTGATAGAGTTATCTCCCTGTCCAGTGCACGGACGCAGATAAGTTATATCCCTGTCCAACACACACTGACACATATATATCCCTGTCCAGTACACTGACACAGATATATCCCTGTCCCAGTACACTGACTGATATATCCCTGTCTAGTACACTGACACAGATTTCTCTCTCTGTGAAGTACACTGATACTGATAATTATCTCCCTGTCCAGTACACTGACACCAATAGAGTTGCCCTCCCTGTTTAGTACACTGACACAGATAGAGTTATCGCCCTGTCCAGTACACTGACACCAATAGTTATCTCTCTGCCCCAGTACACAGACACATATATCTCTCCCTGTCCAGTATACTGACACAGATATACTTATCTCTGTTCAGTACACTGACACAGATAAATCTTCGTGACACCAATAGAGTTATCTCCCTGTCCAGTTGACCGACACAGTTATCTCCCTGTCCATACAATGACACAGAGATTTTATCTCCCTGTCCAGTAGACTGACACAGATAGTTATCTCCCTGTCCAGTACACTAACACACCTATATCTCCCTGTCTAGTGCACTGACACAGATAGTTATCCCTGTCCCAGTACACTGACACAAACATATCTCCCTTCCATTCCCTGACACAGATAGTTATCTCCCTGTCCAGTACACTAATACAGATATATCTCCCTGTTTAGTGCACTGAAAGTTAATATCCCTATCCAGTACACCTACACAAATATGTCTCCCTGTCCCGTATACTGACACAGATAGTTATCTCTCTGTCCAGTATACTGACACAGATAGTTAATATCCCTGTCCAGTACACTGATACAGACATATCTCCCTGTCTAGTACATTGACACAGATAGTTATCTCCCTGTCCAGTACCGTGGGCTAACACAGATATATCTCCCTGTCAGTGCACGGGACACAGATAGTTATCTCCCTGTCCAGTACACTGACACAGATAGTTATATCACTGTCCAGTATACTGACACAGACATATCTCCCTGTCCAGTACACTGACACAGATACATCTCCCTGTCCAGTACACTGAACACAATGCACTCATGAACGAGTGAATTTTCAGCAAATGTCTCCACATCAGAAATCACCACCAATCAATATCTTTTAGATGGCTGTCAGCCCAGCAGAAATTCATTGCCGTTTTATGTAGATTGGGCTGTCAGTGGCAGAAATTCATTGCCATTTTATGTAGATGGCTGGGGGTCAGCGGCAGAAATTCCATTGCCATGGGGTTTATGTCTGTTGTGGGGGACCTCCAGGGACCACCAATGTTATTGGAGACCCTCTGAAGAAAACATACTGTCACACATTCACTTGGGTTTCATACTGTGCATAAATACATGGTCATTTGGCATCTTGTTTTGTGTGTGTTTAATTGAATTCTGACTTTACTACAGCGACATGTATATTTTCCTGACAGAGGAGAATTTGTAGAAATATATACAAAATGTGTTTTTGAGGTCACTTTCCCGCACCCAGTAATGGTCCCCAGAGCCCCTGTATGGTTGGCTAAGTTGTAAGGATTGGACACTAACAGTGCGCTTGAATTCAGCTCATAGTTTCCCTAAGCCTACACAAAGATTGACTACACATGTTTGAAACCCTTTATTGGTAACTATGAGTACTGAACATTTCTACCGACACTCTCAGTCACTCTAATCTCTTTCTCTGTTTGTTGGACAGCTTCCCTCTTTTCCCACACCCACAACAGCTTTCCTAGTGATTTTTCAGTCTGCTGTGTTTCACACCAGCGAATTCATCTGTCTTCAGCATAGATTCACAAAGTGATCCATCACTAATATCATACAACCTCCCCTTTTTTTCCCAGTCCTAACCGCAGCTTCCTCAGTGACAGTCTAGTGTTGAAACATTTCACACATTAAAGTCTGTCTGTTCTTGATTGTACTTTCAATGAGTGCTGCAACACTGCGACCCATTCATTGGAGTAAGGCCTGCTGTGTTGAGGTAGTTGTTCCCCCTTCACATACTACAGAACCATCACATGGTACAGTGTCCATCACAATTCTCTCCTCACGTTTTTGCCCACCATCACTTTCTTGCAAACATCAACAATGATATTACCTTGAATGTCAAGATCTCCATTCCGATCACTCACAGCTACATCACACCTCCATGCCCAAAACACAAATGCACATGCACACACTCATGCAGAGAGAGAGAGACCGAGAGCAAACTAATGGCACAACAAACAAACATGAAATAAAAATATGCATAGGTCACAGTTTACTTTTGAAAACCACAATTATACAAATGTGAACACTGTTTTTGTGTGTTTGTTTTTGTGTCTATAACATGCTTAACTTGTGTAAAAAATATGGCCAGGCTTGTGTGTAGGAAGTGCATGTGTCTGCATAAGTGCTTTTGTTGCTGTTTTATTTCATAAATTTGCAAATGCGCTTCTTCCGTGTACCTTGTTCACAAAATGTGTAACTTTAACCTTTGCCTTGTTTTCCTGGGTCACACATAACTCAGGACTCTATCAAAATATGATTCTTGAACTATTCAAAAATTTCTATTTGTCCTTCAATTTTTGGTGGGTTTTTTTTCCAGATAAAAAGTGTAAAAAAAAAAACAAACAAAAAAAAACCCCATAATCAGATAAAAAATTTTAACACATTTCCATCGACAATGCTCCTACAAGATCCATACACTTTCACCCTTCACCAGGCGTCACTTCTGACTGCACACTCCTGACAGTGCTGATGGTTTCGCACCCCTCCTCCCAATTTCACAGAGGCTTCATCCAGTCTCACCCACCCTCCACCGATGGCACGGTCTTCTACAGCCTGCACCGAGACATGTGAGGATCTCAAGTTACCTGCTTCATCAAGAGTGTGCAGCGGCAAAAGCAACATGCGGTAAAGGTAACTCCCTGCTGACCAAAGAGAAAGTGGATCCTCTGTCAAAAGTGACTGCCAACACCTCACCACAGAAGTGTCCTACACTATGCCTCCATTAACCCTCAGCACTGTGGCAGTACACCTTCCTAGATGTCCTCCACTTTGTTCATAGCCCCTGTTTAATGTTAGTAGATGTGGTCTGTGCCAATGCAACATCGAAAGATAGTCATTATTGTTGAAACAAGTGGGGGTCAAAATATGGCAAAACTTACAATGAGGCCGACATAAAAACAACTCTTGTAATAAATTGGCATTGGTCCAGTCACATGTAAACCTGTATCCTATGCGGAGATTTCTGATGGGCACACGCTGAAAGGAGGTGCACAAAGGTCCATAGGGGCACACATGTATTGCTTGTTCAAACCAACAGACTTTGGCCAGAGGAAAACTAGGAAGCTTCAGTTAGCTGGAAGAGATCAGGCTGATATTCCTCGTCAGTCTGGTCTGTGGGTTGCACTTTGGGGGCTTCCCCTCGCAGCACCCTCTGTTCTTCTTCATATTCTCTGTCATATTTGCTACCATCACGAACAAACTCTCGACGAATGGGATCTCTGTAGGGGTGCATGCTAATGACGAAGGTTTCCCAGTTCACGTTTTGACGCCGATCTCCCTGATCTGTGACATCTTGGCTTCGATGAAAGACACAGGGTCCTCAGGCCGCTCCATCATCAAGCAGCTCAGCAGAGACTCAAACATCTGTGGGATACGATGGGAGGCCAAGTACTGTTTGGCCTGCTCCCTTGTCGTTACTGTGGTTTGCCATGGTGATAGAACTGGAAGGCTCCAACGGTCTACTCTACCGAATGTTTGGTTAGTTGAGGGTTCCCTGTCTTCACCTGAAGCCTCCAGCTGGAAAAAGCAAGATCAAAAAGTCAATCAAATGTTAACATCTTATGATACATTATTTCCAAATAGTTTGAAATTAAAAAAAAAAATTGATATAACATTTTCTGGCATGAGAGGGCAGGCACAACAAGGCAGCATATAACAAAAACCTTGCCGTAAAATATGGTTTTTTTTCAAGATTTTTGCAGCCAAATCAATGTTGATATTTGTGCTGGTAATAAAAAAGAACATGTTAATTGATTGATACAGTTTTCATCAGACAGAACTATTTCAATTCACCTGATACAGCCAGTACACCTCTTAGCTGAGTAGATAACACATTATTAGACTTTGGTCAGAGCAGTCCACAAAAAAAAGAAGAAAAAAGTACAAGGCTTGGAACTTAATTATTGCCTTCAGCAAAGTTAAGAATGTGCCTGCTGCTTCAAACCAGAGGTGGGATATTGGCACTTAATGTCAACATACCACAGATCATTTGGGAAAACAGAATGTGTCAGTGGTACTCGACTATTCAATTGGTCTATTAAAACTTCAACTGTCCCCTTCTCTCTGGAAAGCCTCAGTGATATGTCCTATACCCAAAAAGTTTAAACCATCTTCCCTCAATGACTACCGCCCAGTCGCTCTAACATCCATTCTGATGAAGTGTTTCGAAAGAGCAATACTCAGTCACCTCCTCACTGATACAGTCAGTCATCAAGATCCTTATCAGTTTTCATACAAACGCAACAGATGCACAGACGATGCCACTCTCACACTTTTACACAACGCTTACACTCACCTGGAGAAAACAGATTCTTTTGTTCGTATTCTTTATATTGATTTTTCATCAGCTTTTAACACCATCCAGCCTCATCTCTTAGTGTTCAAATCCATTGCGCTTTTAAACAAACACAGTGTGTAAGAAGAGGCGGTGGATCACATGTGACACAAGCATGTGCGCAGGTGTGTATGTCTGTGAGCGAGCGGGAAAGTATAGATGCTGGAGTGTGGGTGTGTTATGTGTGCATGTCCTGGAACAGTGAGGAATAGAAATGTCTGGAATATGTCTTATCTTAATGATTTTTAATGATAAATCACCTCTCTCCCTCTCACTCTATCTATCTCTCTCTCTCATACGTGCACACATTTATGTTATATAATTATGAGTGGCTGAGTGCATGCTTTATTTTGCACTACCAAAAAGGAGAAAGATTGAAATTCCCATTTTGGTGTTACACACATTTTTATTGTTTGAAAGTAATTTTAATTTGCAGTGTCACGTTTGTAACTATAAAACATGTATGTCTTAACTTTTAGGGCAGCGGTCACAAATGTAATTTCTCTTGTAACGAGAGATAATAAAGTTTTCTGAATCTGAATCTGTACTGCACAAAGTTTAGAAAATGAACCTCCTGTTTGTCTGTACACAGGATCAGGATCAGCATATGTACGTTGCTGGAAACCTCCTAGTTTATGAAAAAGAGAGAGTAGCCCATATTCTTAGTATATTTTTTTTGTTGAAGCCCTCTTCAGGTACAAAGAATATATTGATTTTGATGTATTTACTTTTTAAAAAATTCCAACCCAATGAAAACTAATGCTCCAAAGGCCGTCCCCGAGTTCAGCTAAATGGAAACCCTGCTGCGGACCCTTTACACATGTTGCTCTCTTTCCTCTCTGAAATGCTCATTAGTTCCTCCCCCCACCTCCTTTTTAAGGTGCAAATTTTTGCTCCTTATTGTATGTAAACTAATACATTATAAATTTCTCTCTCTCTCTCTCTCTCTTTGTTTTTCATTACAGAACTATACACACTGTCACAATGCAAATGTGCCCTATGTTACACAGCAAAATGACATTCGAATCACGGTTTCTGAAAAGTAACGTTACATTTTTTTTTTCTTCCGTCAAACATGAGAACAGATGTGCGATGTATATGTGTAAATGATCCCTGCTGGTTGTTGGATGGGCATAGCATGAAGCCGCTCCATCAATCAAGCATTCCTGTCTTCTTTGTGAAAAACCACTACATACCCCACCTTGATGCGAACAAAGAATGAAATAACAAAGAGCCCAGATCTGCATACTTCCTCAGGATACAAGTGAGACCGACTTCGATCTATGCTTTCGTGACAAAATACTTATGTCGAAGCGTGATGGCGAAAGAAAACTGACTAAGAAAACCTTCAGCCACTGTTGATAAAACAAAACGGGAAGAAAAATGCCTGCTTTGCCACTTACTATATGCTGATTGTTTTCGGCAACAACTTTCGTGTCATGTTAGAACTGCAAGTACTGTCTTGACCCAGGCATGACCCCCGTTGCTATGACTTCCCACTATCTGTCCTTGCAGAGTCAGTTTTTTAGTTGACTGGTATCTACTGCCCGTTTCTATCCCACCTGTAATTTGGTTAAAAACTCCCAGAACACAATATCTTGCATGCTCCTACATTTCCATTAAAAGAAAACCTTTATGTGGCATTCCGTTTTTTTGTTTTGTTTTGATAAACCCAAGTACTTATTCCAAATTAGAAACATTGGCTTTACTTGCCGTTTAGCAGACGATTCCTAACAAGTCGATCCTGGAGAGTTCGATGGCAAACAGATGGTGACGATTTTCAGGATCAGGATCAGAGTTTGTGGCGTTGTAGTAAAACAACTTAGCCCATTAGGCTTTTTACGCCACACACACACACACACACACACACACACACACACACACACACATATAGCTATATATATATATATATGTGTGTGTGTGTGTGTGTGTCCGTCGGTTGGTCCAGTCGTAGACTAACTGAGTCTTCTTTATCCATCAAATTCGTATTTATTTTAGTTATTAATTCATGCTTATCTACGAGGTTTCTAAATATAATAATACTAGGTGCACGTTTGATGGTAGTTGTTAATCATTCCAAAAATTGATTACTCTGATAGTAAATGTTTAATTTCCTCAAATCTTGTTCTGGAATACTGTTTGAATATCTCTTATCTTCACTGTTTCTTGTAGTTTGATCGGTGGAGTACAAAAAAGAGCATGCTTTGTCAACATCATCAATACCATTAAATACCTTATATGTCTGAATCAAGTCCCCACTTATTCTTCTTGCTTTAAGAGTTGGAAGTTGTAATATCTCAATCTTCCTTGATATGAGTAATCCTTTATACTATGGATAATCTTTGTGTTGCTCTTGTTTGAACCTGTTTTCTAGAGCTTTCTGATTGTCTCTTTAGCATTGGATATCATACAGTATTGTCATACCCAAGAATTGGTCTACTAATGTCTTATACGGATTGTATAAAAGTGTCCTTTTCTTTTATATACAAGTAAAGGTTCTTTTTATGATTCCAATCATTCTGGCTACCAGACTAAACAGGTCACTCAGTTAAAGAAGGCTACTCACGGTGTGCATAGCTTTCGTCGGCAATCCGGGCCGACTTCTTCAGCGCAACTGCTGGGTTGAGAACTGCATCAGTGCGCACCGCCGTGAGCGAACTCACGACAGACGTGCGACTGAATGAGTGAGTACACCGATGGCAAGGTAGTGCCGGCCCCGGTCGCGATTAAGGGGTGGGTTCCTGGCGGCGATGTGGACTGCCTCCTTTACTCCCCTCTGGAACCATCTTGCTTCTCTGTCGAGCACTTGCACATTGTCCATTTCAAATTGATGTTGGGCGTGGGTCAGATGTTCACCCACTGGAGAGGACTCAGGCATCACAGTTGTTTGTGTTCCTTTAGTCTCTAGTGCAGGTTGCGCTCAGTTTTCACCAATGTGACTTTTCACCAATGTGACTATGGTCACAGTCCTGGCAGTGTATCTTGTATATCACCCTGATTTGTCCAATATGTCTGTTTTGTCCTTGGGGTGGACTAACTGGCTTCTGATGGTGTTGGTGGGCTTGGCGTGGACACTGATTCCCAACCTTCTGATCTTCCTGCTGAGAGCTTCAGTGACGCCGCTGACGGCATGGAGACGTGCCCTCTCGAAGGGGTTTGACGTTCAGTGGAGGGATGGGGTATGATTTTCTTGCCTTGCCCCCCCCCCCCCCCCCCCCGGGATATCCCAGGCCCACTTCTGGTGTCCCGATATACTTATACTTTCTTGATGTGCTGCCCTCTTCTCTTCCCTAGCGATGTCAGTGGAGCAGATGGTCTTCGCTCGATGGGGTGAGGGTGCGAATAACTCCCAGCTTGTGTTCCAGTGGCTGGTGACAGTCGAAATTGCAATACTGGTCTGTGTGGCTCGGCTTTCTGTAGACGGAGAAGGCGAGGCCTGTCTCCAATCATTCTGTTGGCCTTGTTGATTGTATTCGCAATTTTGTGTGTCAAATAGCAAGATTTTTGTCAAAAGTCACACCCAGGTCTTTCTCTTCCTCACATTTGGATACTTTTTATTTCCTTGGCCCCAGTTTTCATTATGTAATCATTTTGGTGCGAACAGAATTTTTTTTTTAATATGATAAATACGAAAGCGTAAAATTCTTGATTTATATCAAATTGGTCAAAACGCTTATCGTGGATGAAGTGCGGGTTCATAAAGCACGTTGACTCGTGATGTCAATGCACAGGCTTGACTGCGCAGTCTCCCAGCGTGCAAAACCATCGGGCACATTCCAATAAAAATCTGCGAAACACGCTACCTCCATCCCACAAACAACCCGTCACCCGGAAGAAAGCTTTGCATATTATGTTATTTTGTTCCTGCTCCTACGCAACCCACACAACGGCAGGTGAAATAGTGTAGCGTGGTGTTGGCAGTGGAGCTGATCCGACAGTTCCTCTGTCTCAACTGACACGCCCTATCGGCACTGGCACAGTGCTATCCATGGATGCTTAAACCAAGATAAAGGATACACAGCGTTTCGTGTCCTAACGGGTTACAGACGCTGCGCTCTACTGTCATCAAGCCAGACTGCTAAAGCTATCTGGAAATCATTCTCGCGGAGCGGGAAAAAGTAAGATTAGGCATACTTGAACATTTGGTTTGAGGTCGATCGAGCCCAATACAAAGACTCGCTGAAAACTGAACTTGGAGACAGCGGACTTCATGGCAAAGGAAAAGCTGAAGACCAGGGAAGTCACAGGATGCACACAAACCGCAACAAACAGTGATTGGCATCTACAGAAATGAACAGCAACAAACAGTGTGATTGGCATCTACAGAAATGAACCGCAAACAGTGATTGGCATCTGCAGAAATGAACCGCAACAGTGATTGGTATCTACAGAAATGAACCGCAAAAACAGTGATTGGCATCTACAAAATGAACCGCAACAAACAGACTGGCATCAACAGAAATAAACCGCAACAAACAGACACTGGCATCTCAGAAATAAGACTGGCATCTGCATGAATAACCGCAAAATACAGACACTGGTATGTATAGAAAAAAAACCGCAACAGAGACTGGCTTCTGTAGAAATAAACCGCAACAGAGACTGGCATCTATAGAAATAAACCGCAATAAACAGAGACTGGCATCTAAAGAAATAAACCGCAATGAACAGACTGGCATCAACAGAAATGAAGTCGTGGGCTAAAGGTCAAAGAAAAGGGACATGAATATACAGGAAATTGAGGGAAGGGGAGATTCCGAAAGAATTCAGAGGGTACTCCAGCAAGACCAACAGGGGGAATGGACTACGAGAGGAAGAGAGCTCCAAAGATGAAATACGGCATATGGCTCATCCAAAGATCAGTGTCATAATCCAATCTGTATGTGACCATCTACCGGGTGAAATGGGAGAAATCAGATAATCCTGTACATCCGCTCTATCAGACAAATAACGGTGGGGACATGTCTTGACGTCATGCAAAACAGCGCCAGCCCAAGAAAGGTACACATGAAGGCATGACCCACCAAGTATTAAGGGAAACCGCACAGTGTTAATTTACACATGAAAGCATGGGACTGACCAAGTGCTTAGGGAGACTGCACAGTGGTTATAAGTTCACACATGAAGGCATGACTGACCAAGTCCTCGGGAAGATCGCACAGTGGCTAGTTTACACATGAATGCATGACTGACCAGGTGCTTAGGGAGACTGAACAGTGGTTATAAGTTCACACATGAAGGCATGACTGACCAAATGCTTGGGAAGATCGCACACGTGTTAGTTTACACATGAAAGCATGACTGACCAAGTGCTTAGGGAAACTGCACAGTGGTTATAAGTTCACACATGAAGGCATGACTGACCAAGTGCTTAGGGAGACCGCACAGTGGTTTAGTTTTTACACATGGAAGCATGACCCACAAGTGCTTAGGGAGATCGCACAGTGGTTAGTTTTACAATGAAGGCATGACTGATCAAGTGCTTAGGGAGACCGCACAGTGGTTAGTTTACACATGAAAGCATGACCCACCAAGTGCTTAGGGAGATCGCACAGTGGGTTAGTTTACACATGAAAGTATATGACCAAGTGCTTAGGGAGATCGCACAGTGGTTAGTTTACACATGAAGGCATGACTGACCAAGTGCATAGGGAGACCGCACACTGGTTAGGTTACACATAAAGGCGTGACTGACCAAGTGCTTAGGAATACCGCACAGTGGTTAGTTTACACATGAAAGCATGACTGACCAAGTGCTCATGGAGATCGCACAGTATTTAGTTTACACATGACGGCATGACTGACCAAGTGCTTAGGGAGATTGCACAGCAGTTAGTGCTGCCAGGAGAAACACCACGCCACCAGAGGCTCCACCACACCAGCGTTCTGCACGACGTGTGGCCACAAAGTATGGTGTGGGAGAGCTGTGACATCTAGAGCGTGGATGCAGGTTTTATTGGATGGCGTACTAGGATTACACAGCAGACTTTTCTGAAAGGAAAATACCCGTCCTGATGTCACCAGGAAGAGTGACATGAGACCGCATATTGTACTCCACTCAGTTTCATCAAAACTACAAATGATTCAGACTGAACTCCGCTGTGCCATATGAAAGCAGATTAGAGGGAGTCCTCGTCAAAGAGGAGGAAGCAGCTCTTGATCTGTGGTTAGCAGAAAAAGAAAGACCAGAGCCCTGAAGAACCTGAAGCAGATGAAAAGAGCTCCAGCTGGATGAGGTCGAAGAGAACAGAATTCAACTTCATGAACTTTAAGTTCTGTTAAAGCAGCTATGTGGGTGAACACAGCCGTCACAGGGTCATCTGGACTTGACCCAGGAGAGGTGCAGGTCAGGTGTCAGATCACAGCAGCGTACCCCCCCCCCCCCCCCCCCCCCTTCTCAGACCCCATCCTCTGGGGTGAAAAAACAAAAGAGGGAAGAAACTCTAGGGAGAGTTTGACAGCAAGTCTTCAGAGATTCAAACCCGCAACTTTTGGATGGGTGGGCGTTAAGGCGTGTCTTTGTAGACGAACGTCTTACCCCACTGCTAACGGGACACCTGTTCTAAGTTGAAATTTAAGCCTTATGAAGTTCACTTTTGTTCGTCCTCGACCAGATCCAGGTAGAAACTCTTTTCAGCTGCCTCTGCCATTGCCTTCAGGGTTCTGGTCGTCTTCTTACCGGAAATCCCGAGCTGTTTCATGAGGTCATAGGCTGATGAGCCTACAAACCCCCTCTCTCCAACTTCTATGGTAAGGAACCGTGCCTGGAAGCCAGATTCCCTCACACAGCTCGCTAGACTGGCATACTTCTCAGTCTTATAGAGGTGCGCTTGCTCCATTCTGCTTTCGAATGGCACAGTGAGTTCAATCAGAATCATTTGTTTTGATGAACCTAAGTGGAGAACAATATCCGGTCTCTCACACCACTCTTCCTGATGACCGCCAGATGGTTCTTCCATTCTGGAAGGTCTACTATGCATTCTCAGTCATTTGCTCCATCCAGTAAACTCTGTTTCCATGCTCTTGATATCACAGCTGTTCCAGACCATGGTTTGTGGCCTCCTGCCGTGTAGAACTTTGTTGCTGGAGTTACTAGTGGTGTAAATCTTCCAGTACTAACCGCATGTGCGATCTCCTTGAGCTGGTTGTCCCTCTGCCTGTACCTTCGCTGGGTTAGTGCTGCTTTGCGTGACAAAAAAAAAAGAAAGTCTGACAGCAGAAGGGGGGTAACTAGGACTGATGACCTGGGACCTACCCACCCCTCTTCGAGAGCGAGGGAATTCCGGGCCAAAACACTTGTAAGAGGGTAGTGACCTATCCACGCCTCCTTCGAGAGCGAGGAATTCCCGGGCCAAAACACTTGTAAGAGGGTGGATTTTTTTTTCTGAAGACTTCTGCTGTTGTGCTTTCTCTAGAAATTCTTCATGCACATATATAACTGGCCAAAATCCAGGCAGATCAGTATGTTATGACCATCTAAATCAGATCATGTGATGATGAAACGTGCATGCGACCTGCTCAGCTTCAGACTGGTCAGTAGGCCATGTCATATCAAATGCAGTGTCTGAAACACTAAAGTCAGAATGTATAGCTGCCTCTGCAGTCATTCTTCAGTTTAAGCATTCTTGAAATGCGGGGTCAAGACTGTCAACAGGTGGCTTCGTTATAGAGAATAACTGATCTCCTCATCAATGAGATTATCAACAGGTGGGTTTTGCTACAGAGAATAACCGATCTTCTCAGCGATGAGGTCTATCAATATGTGTTTTCGCTACAGGGGAAATAAACGATCTCCTCGTTGATGAGACTGTCAAAAGGTGGTTTCTCTACAGAGAATAACCGATCTCCTCATTGATCTGAAGATCTCTAGTTTACTGCAGAATTCTCGTGCCTTTCCCTATCTCCCTCCCACCCTCCAACACTCTCTTCCTGTACTTATGTAGTGCATTATTCGTTTTTTTTTTTTTCTTTAATGTATTCATTTGTTGTATATGTGTATTGTGTGCAGTGCTGTAAGATGTTTTCTTACATAGATTTGGATGTATTTTTCTTTTGTTGAGGGCTGAATAAAAAAAAAAAAGCCCACTGACGTTGTGCTTATTCCTTTTCCTCATAAAACAACATTTAGTTCGTTCGTTCGTTCAGAAATTGTGGCTGCCAGTGCTGCTGGGTATCAGAAGGAAGAGGCAGGTCTGGATCTATGGCGTGACATACAACTACGGAACTGCACCCAACATCAACAGTAAGAGGCTGGCCTGGATCTATAGCGTGACATACAACCTGCACTTGTATCAAGTTATGGCTGCAACGATGTCGTATCAGCAGTGAGAGATAGACGGGGTCTGTTTTGCGTGACGTACAACTTGCAACAAAATGCTGCCAGGGTATCAGCAGTACGAGATTGGCCTGGGGCTGTTGTATGATGTAAATCAGTTATGGCTACAGTGTTGTCAGGGGAAGAGACGGGAGAGGTTGGTCTGGGGCCCTGTTGTATGATGTACGTCTTTATTAACCCTATCAGTTTATGGCCACAATGTTGTCAGGGGAGGGAGATGGGATCGAGGTTGGTCTGGGGCTGTTGACTTTATGATGTAATCTAAATTGAGCACATCAGTTGTATGGCCACAAATGTGTCAGGGGAAGATGATGGGAGAGTTTGCCTTGGGTTTGTTTGGTTATGATGTACATCTATATTGACCACATCAGTTATGCCGCACAATGTTTTGTCAGGGGAAGAGATGGGGAGGGTTGGCCTTGGGCTTGTTCGTCTGATGTCATCTATATTGACCACATCAGTTATGGCCACAATGGGGTCAAGGGGATAGATGAGAGAGGTTGGCCTGGTGTCTGTTGCATAAGGGCCTGCATCTCTTGTACATGCGTCGGTCATCACCACGCTGAAGTCAGATTGTCACGGGTCTCAGTGCGTGGTGTACAGCAAATGGCTACCGCAAGTATCAACTAACGACTTCTTTCACGCACACACACACACAACACACACACACACACACACACACACACACACACACCACACACACACACACGACAACACACACACATAGCCCTCACAGCACACGACCCTCCACTCTCATGTTCTTCTTTTTTCTTTTTTAAATGGTCTTTATTGGAGCTATTCGTTATAATCCCTGTGACACAAAAGGCGTTTTGTTCCAGACAGTTTAGAAACGGGACCAAAACAAATGAAACACCTAGTTGAGCAAGGTTGTGCGTGCATAGCTTGCATGGATGTACATGAACATAAATCACTTACCTGTTGTGTGGGATGGAGTTTTTTCATAGTCACTGTTGACATGTCTTTTTCCTTGTAAAAGTATGTATATGTTAAGCCTAAGGTGATAGGGAAATAGGAGGATTATGCTAACGTATTTTGAATAGAAAAACTTAACAATCTTAGATAGATATGCGTTTATTAACAGAACACCTGAAGGCAACGTTCTACAAATTTTTTTTTTATGAAGGGATGAGCTTTATGTATTTATGTTGTGAATTATGATGTATTCAGCTGGAATTAACAGTAAAATGAATTGTTATTTTGTTGCTTTAGTCAACAGTTTCTCTTAGAAGAAGTTAACACCCCTACCCCCCTCATTTCTTTAAAGGGTCTTTATGAAGCTATTCCTTATACTCCCTGTGACAAAAGGCGTTTTGTCCAAGACAGTTTTAGAGACGGGACCCAAACAAATGAGAAACACCTAGTTTGGCGAGGTTGTGCGCGCAAAGCCTTGCATGGATTACATGACACAAATAAATCACTTACCTGTTTGTGGGGAAGTTGCTGGAGTGAGTTTTTCATAGTCACTGTTGACATGTCTTTTGCATTGTAAAGGTATGTATATGTTAAGCCTATGAATGATAGGGAAATAGGGTTTAACATATTTTATGAATGAAAACTTAACAATCTTTAACACAAAGTTCTGCAGTCCCTTTTGATGAAGGGATCCCCCCCCCCAAAATCGTTATCGAGGCATTTATGTGTGAATATGATGTATTCAGTTGGAATTAACAGTTAGAAATGAATGAAGGTATTTGTTACTTTCAGTCAGTAGTTTCTCGTTTAGAGATTAGTTAACGAGAAAATGCTTTTGGTTGATGGTAATATTATCACAACACACACACACCACACACCACACACAGCGCCCTCGCCGAAAATGATATTGTTATTTGTGTGGTGTGCACTGATGATGAGATACAGTTAATAAGGCCGTCATTTAGATTTGGAGAAGTGTATGTCTATTGTGTCATATGTTTTATGTTCTGGGTCACAGTCATACATTGCAAGCTTTACCTTAAATCATTTTGGTTGATGCATTTCAAGAAAGGGGATATAAAGGAAAATGGTTCTAATGAGGGTAATTACAAAGGAAATCTTTCTTGTCAAAGTGTTATTGAAAGAGGGTAACAAAGGGAAATGGTTTTCTTAATCATTGTTCATAGGACAAGGGTAGGTTAAATCGAAATCTCTTTTCTGGGTTAGCGTGGTTTTAATGTAAAAGGTATGGTGTCTATGTCCGTTGTGTTTGTCCACTTAGGATAAGAGGACTAATTTTCATGGCTGTGGTTGGGCTTGGGGAAGGAAGGGGGAGGTTTCAAAAGGACAAAAAAAGGTTTCATGGCCAATGGACACTGAAAGTAAGAGGGGATGAACACACATCATTAAAAGTCACTTAACTGTGCAGGCTTCCAGTGCAGGGACTGGGCAACTGTGTATTCAATTGTTGATGCCAGGAAATGGGGCACGGACTGACGATGTCGCAAGGTTTTTCGACAAGTTACGGGCATTGCTACTGTCTTCAGGGAGGACATCCCCTTGAAACTAGGACTGTTCAAGGAACGCCCAAGAACAATGATCTTGAATCGCTGAAGAGCTGGCCTGGAGTGAAGTGTGCCAGGAGCAGGGTTGAAAGGAAATCTGTATCTTCACAACTGTTGGTGATGTTGTATAATCTTGTTTCCCCTCTTCTGTCCTTACCAGGGGTGGGTTCCATGACGAACAAACAACAACCAAAGTTTAGTCTTTATGAAATAGAAGAAGGATTGTGGTCTTAATCAAGTGTTCACATCTAGCATTCATTTCCAGTGGGGTGAACCACGACTTGTTGAGATTTGCAGAGCGACAGAGAGTACCAGCCAGCCAGGAACACATACAGCATTTATTTCATAGTCTTTGTGCGTGTCTGTCCCCTAATCCTGTCATTTTCTATAACAGTGTGTGACCCCCTCTTTCTTTCCCCCTGGTGTGGGATTACACGTTCTTTTGTATTCCATAGCAACTTTGACCGTTTCCGAGGGGTGCGCTTGAAAATACTTCAAAAAAAAAACCATTTGAAAAAATATTTTGGATCCAGTTGGTTTTTTTTTTGTGTTTTTTGTTTTTTTTTCCACCTGCAGTTTTGTGTGGGTGCCCATCAGTGTACCATAGCAATTCCTTGGTTACCAAGGTCCAATTTGGTTTTCTCTCGTCCCAATTGATTTAGCCTGCATTTTTACTGCTCATCTTATCTGAACTTGTTCTGTCTTTTCTGTAGCCTTTCTGTATGTCATGTAGCTATGAGCCACACATCCTGTAAGCTTGTTTGTTATATATCCCTGTTCCGTTTTGTCCCGTTTTCCAGACCTTAGCTTGTGTTATTGTTTTTCCCATTAATTTTTCTTCTCGCTGTATTCTGAAAGAACATACCAACATCTTATATTTTTCCTATTGTGAGAAAGTGAATATCGGTCTGATTAACATCTAAATCGCCTCGTGAAACAGGCCACGATCACTTAGCCTTAGGGTGATGCTGTAAGCAAATATATTGAAGATGCTTTTGGAGAGGAATGAGCCACCAAAAAGTACGTGTTGATGAAACAGAAAGAATTGAGCTTCAGAAAGCAAGGGAGGATGAACAAAGCACACTTTAACTGGTGCAGGCTTCCAGTTGCAGGGACGGGCACGTATTCATTGTTGGTGTCAGGAAGAATGGGCCGACTGACTGACGTCAGGTTTTCGCCAGGTGTTACGGGCATCGCTACCTTCCAGGGATTGGGAGGACATCTTTGAAAACTGTGGGACTGTCGCGGGAACGCCCCAGAACAATGACTTTTGAAAAGCTGCCTGAGCAGGATTGAAAAGGAAATCTTCACAACTGTAGTTTCAACAGAGTATCCTTTCCCAGTAGGTGAACGCGTTTTTTGATTTTTGGAGCGACATAGATTACATAATGGATAGGTAACAGCACACATACAACATTTAGGCTATATTCGTTTTTTCTGTCTATATGGCACTTTCTTTACATGTCCAAGGGTGGATCCTCTTTATTCTGTCTATCTGGCACTTTCTGTACATACTCCAAGGGTGGATCCTTGGGTGAATGAGCGTATTCTTGATGTGCCCACCTACCCACCCTCACTCCTTTCATTCAAAAAAAAAAAAAAATCAAGATAGATGGTGTTACATGCAGTACATGATCAAAAGACACCTTGCGGTCTCCAGGACAGGCCTCCTCCGTTGTACCTGAGATATGTTAATGTCAGCGTTGAGGAGGTTACCGACTGCTGAAGTCAAGACAGTTACTGTCAGCATTGAGGGGGTTACCAATGGCTGACCTCAACAGTTACTGTCAGCACTGAGGAGGCCTACCGATGGCTGACCTCAGACAGGTACTATCTGCATTGAGGAGGCTACTGACGGCTGACCTCAGACAGTTACTGTCAGCATTGAGGGGGTTACCGACTGCTGTCCTCAGACTGTTCAGCCCCTGATATGGGCCCTTTGCGGTCGGCTGGGGCTTTAAGCAACATTACCTTACATTACCTCAGACAGTTACTGTCAGCATTGAGGGGGTTACCGACGGCTGGACCTCAGACAGTTACTGTCAGCATTGAGGAGGTCCACCCGACGGCTGGCCTCAGAACAGTTACTGTCAGCAATGAGGAGGTCACCGACGGCTGACCTCAAAACATGTAACTGTCAGCATTGAGGGAGGTCACTGACGGCTTTTTGACCTCAGACAGTAACTGTCAGCATTGGAGGGGTACTGACTGCTGACCTCAGACATTTACTGTCAGCATTGAGGAGGTCACCCGACGGCTGACCTCAAACAGTTACTGTCAACATTGAGAGGAAACCAGCTGCTGACCTCAAGACAGTTACTGTCAGCATTGAGGTTATGGTTACCGACGGCTGACCTCGGACAGCTACTGTCAGCATTGAGGAGGTTACCGACGGCTGACCTCAGACAGTTAATGTCAAGCATTAAGGAGGGTTACCGACGGCTGACCTCAGACAGTTACTGTCAGCATTGAGAGGGGCTACCGACTGCTGACCTCAAACATTTACTGTCAGCATTGAGGAGGCTACTGACTGCTGAGCTCAAAACAGTACTGTCAGCATTGAGGAGGTTAACGACGGCTGACCTCAGACAGTTTACTGTCAGCATTGAGGAGGCTACCGACGGCTGACCTCAAACAGTTAGACTGCAGAGGGGCAGAGCTGCCTTTCAGTCGTTGGTGTCCATGTTGCTCAGTCGAATATCAGTCACTCAGTTCTTCACTCATTCTTGGGTAGTTTTTTTTTTTTGTTTGTTTGTTTACAGAGGATGGCATGCTATATTTACATGTGCTGCATTCAGTCGTTGTTCATGTTGCTCAGTCGAATATCAGTCACTCAGTTCTTCACTCATTCTTGGGTAGTTTTTGTTTGTTTGTTTGTTTACAGAGGATGCATGCTATATTTACATGTGTTGTCCACTCAAACGGCCAACGGCCATCTCTACCAGTTACCAGGTTTCAGAGTAAGGTGACCGCATGCGGGACATTGAAGCAAGAGATACAACAGAATTTCTGCGCTGCCAAAAGGACAGAACAAAATACTTTAAAATTAAACAAAGAAAAGAAACCGCATTTGGGGACCTATCTGTGGTCTTCTTCAGGCAAGACAAATAACATCCAAGACGGTGAAAAGGAAGGAAGGAAGGACGAACGTCACCAGTAGTGAAAAGGAAGGAAGGACCAACAATCACCAGTTTCTTGGAACTGGGCACTATACTTGGTCCAGGATGAACGACCCACCTCACCAGACCTAATATGGCACTGTATTTTCACCTCCGCCGACCAAATTTGGCGCTGTATTCTCACCTCCCCGGACCAAATTTGGCGCTGTATTCTCACCTCCCGGTCCAAATTTGGCGCTGTATTCTCACCTCCCCGGACCAAATTTGGCACTGTATTCTCACCTCCCCGGACCAAATTAGGCGCTGTATTCTCACCTCCCCGGACCAAATTTGGCGCTGTATTCTCACCTCCCCGACCAAATTTGGCGCTGTATTCTCACCCTCCCCAGACCAAATTTGGCACTGTATTCTCACTTCCCCAGACCAAATGTGGGCGCTGTATCTCAGCTTTAAGCCTCTTTCTTCTTGCAGCACTATCCGGTACCAAAAAAAGATTCGCGATGCTCTCCATGTAAATGCCAGTTGCGTTTTCTCACAAACAAAGAGTGAAAGTTCAAATAAGTGATGGGTCAGCATGCTGCCTTGTTGACAACCGCCATGACACATTCCTAACGATCCTCTGAGACGTGCGTGATCAGGATTCCTCGCCAGGTAAATATCGGCTGCAAGTTCCAACTGCCAATGAAAAGTTACGTGCTGTATTAGCAAGATGCTGGAGCACATCCACTCACCTCCCTCAGAGAACCGCCAAACGCCGTGTGGCAGTCCACTGCCCGACGCCCAGCGCGTGACAGCCTATAGCTCTACAGGCCTGACAACCATGACAAGTCTCTCTCTCTCCCTCTCTCTCCTCTCTCTGTATGGCGTGTTAGGCTCCGCCCGTGAGAACGAGGAAACGAGAAAGACAGGCAGACAGACAGACAAATTCTTTATTATCGGCGGGTACCATTCCTCTGTCATTATAGGTATTACTTGGCAAAGATGTGAATGTGAAAAAAAAAAATGATGTTCAGAAAATGTGGTGAATCTAAGGATTAAATTATGATAACCCGTTCACAGCTGCCTGAATGACCATTATTATAATATATATATTATAATATATATATAATATATATAGATATGTTTTTAATAGTATGGTAAAAGGAAGTTTTTAAAAATCATCCACAATCGTTTCAGCGCTGCTGCCTCCCTCATGATTGTGGGGGTTGGTCCCGCCTTACTGCCGGTGTTATATATTTCCTAATGTTCCCCCA
>JADBJO010007193.1:5000-10000 GCA_016801955.1 Conus betulinus
CTCTCTTCTTCTTAGCTTCTCTTCTTCCTTCCCCCCCCCCCCCTCTCTCTCTCCTTGAGCTTTTTTCAGTGCCATGACAGATGGTTTTCTCTCTCTCTCTCCTCTCTCTCTCTCTCTCTCTCTCTCTCTTCTCACACTCTCACTTTGCTGTCTTGTTGAACTCTTTTTCAGTGCCACAACAGGTGGCCAAAAAGAAAAACATATAAAAAGGATATTTTTTATGCCTAAACATTTCTGTTCTTGATACTTAATGCAGATGTTTCAGACATCATAGTACATTGTTCTTTAAAAAATGATTAGGTAAGAAAGAGATGGGAAGGAGAATAGGGTTGCGCCCTTGGTCTGGAATGAAAACAACGGCAGGTAATTCATCAACAGTTGTCTAAACATTACTGTGCGAGAGAGAGAGAGAGGAGAGAGAGAGAGAGAGAGAGAGAGAGAGAGAGAGAGAGAGAGATGCTGGTGGGTGTGTGTGAGACAGGGTGAGGGAGAAACTATCGTGTAACATTGTGTTAATTAGCTCACTAATTATTAACGCTGTGAGAACTTGTCAGGTGAACATTATTTTTGCCATTTCTTGTTTCTTTTTCTGTTTTATTTTTTTTTTTTTTTAGAGTTATTATCTGTTTGTCCACGCCCGTTCATTCTTACTCTAGCTGTTTCTGTGGACATTGGTGTCATTTTGACCACGCTGAACTTTCAGTCGAGGCACTGTGTATGAACTGATCCAGTTTATTTATTTGATATATTTTGGAGTTGAGATTTTTGAAAAGCTCTTTATCTTCTTTTACGTGAATATCTATTGCCTGAATCAGTTCTCAAATTACACGAGATACATCGTGACTTATCTATTTCGCGGCATAAACTGTCGAAAGGGGAATGTCTTGGCTTGACGACTTGACTCATTGAACACGGTTTATATTTTTAACTTTTCTGTTTCAGACATACTCTCTCGGAACTTTTTCCTTGTTTTAACTTTCCCGATTCATGTCACCACTTTGCCAGGTCTTCAAAGCGAGACTGTACAAAGTTCTGAAAGACCGCTCGAACTTCTGTAATTCACTGTGAAACCGTGCGAAGCTCTGTAAAACACTGTAAAACCGTGCGAACCTCTGTGATTTAAACGCTGTAAAATTGTCCGAAGCTCTGTCGAAAGTGCAAACACCCTCGAAAACCTTACACAGCGCTGGATATAGCTAAAGTAAGCAGTTTATTGTTTGGGTAAACACCCTCAGCATTTAACAGATTTGTTGCGAGGATCCTATAAACAATCCTAATCTGAAGCTATTTTACCCGACGTCGTAGGTTCTATGACATTTAAGAAATCACTTTCCATGGAATATCAACGTTTAGTCTCTGTGACCATTTTAGACAGCAGTCACAGCCGTCATTGATCTGTCTTCTGCAGGAGAGATTAACAACACTCATGACAACGAAAAACGAAGAACGAGTAAAACAAACAAACAAAAAGCAAGCAAGCAAAAACAACCTGTGGCCATCAACCCGCACCAGCAGTAGCCCACACCCACAGGACTCCTCAGACCAGCGCTGCCGGACACATCATCACACCAACAGCCAAATACATGCAGATAAACAGAACAACAACACAAATATACAACAGCCCAACACCAACATTTTTACACACACACACACACACACACACACGCACACACACACACACACACACACACACACACACACACACACACACACACTTTTTGCCTTTGTTCAAGGAATGAACAAGTGAAATGTCTGATTTCCCTTTAAACAAAGAAAAGAAAAAAAAAGAAAGAAAGAACGAGCAGTCAAGTACTTTGTCAAATTCGGCGCAAGATGGGCGTTGATAAGATAGTGCACGTTCTTCATTTCCGGTGTCCTGAGTGTGTTTCACCTTGTCTGAAGAAGACCTAAGAGGTCGAAACGCGTCGTGTTTTGTCTTGTGGTTGTCTTTGTTCATGTTTGGGGGATTCCATGCGTAATCTTTTGAAGATTTAATGATAAGGAGCCGCTCTGTCGAACAAGAGGATGAGGGGGGGGGGGGGGGGGGGGGGGGACCAGGGGACTGGGCCAGGCAGAGGAGGAGAGAGAGAGAGAGAGAGAGAGTGTGAGAGAGAGTGTGTGTGTGTGTGTGAGGGGGGGGGGTCAAGGGAGACAGGGAGAGAATCGTATGGAGAGGGAAGGAAGGAACAAGGAGGCGACAACCCATGGGAGGCGAGGAGGGGTGGTGGTGGTGGTGTGTGTGTGTGTGTGTGGAGGGGGGACGGGGGTGAGGGGGGGGGAGGTGGTAGAAACAGCAGAACCCCGGAAGCGAACAGTTTTGTACAACTGTTTGATTTAAACATTTTCTTTTAACTTTGTTACAGAATACACAGACACGATAAACACGGAAGACACAAACATTGACATGACACGTATAGAAAACATTGACATTGGCATTATAACACGGAAGACTGACATACTAATATCTTTTGAAGACACAGACGTTGACACAGACTTTGACCCGACTCGAAAAACCTAAAAAGCTTAGGGAAAAAAAGTTCGTTGTTTGACCAATACAGCAAAGTCTTTGACCACTCCATGTGTTTCAACAACTGTATTTAACAGCACATCCACGTCTGTTTCCAAACTCTGTAATAGAACTGAGCCAGCACACGCAGCAGAAGAAAAAGAATGGCATCGTCTCACAGCAGCCGTCCCCCCAGCTATGGAGTGCCACAGGAAGTCGTGATCGACCTCACTGGGGACTCCGATCCAGAGGAGCTGCCTGACCTGACGGGTGTCGGTCAGCCCTGAGGGTGTGCAGAACACAACACCCACCGCCTCCTTCAGCTCTGTCCGCACCGTGGGATCACCCAACACGAAGGAGACGACGCACTGTGCGGGGACTCTGTAGACGGGAATCCCCGGAGCGAGAGGTGGTCTCTCCCGTCCAGCTCTGGGATCACCAACACAGAGTCCTCTCTCCCCTGTTTGTTTGGGTCAGGTCGTCCCCTCTTCTCCCACTGCGGCAGGGATAGTTTGTCCTCCCCCAACCACGTGTCCCCCGCCACTGACCACACCATGGGCAGCCCCACAAAAGGCCAGGAGAGGTCAGAAGCGCAGACACTGCCCGAGGTCTGTGAGTCCCTGACATGTCCGCCGACACCAGCTGTCTGCCCTCCATGTCAGGACAGCAGCAAGCGGACATGCCAGGGCAGTCCAAGACTGCTCTAGCGGCAAGCCTGCTCACCGTCGTCTCCATCACAAGGAACGGCGGTGGTTCTGGAGCAGAGCAGAACGGCGCCACCTCTCCCCAAACCACCGACAGCTGCCCATGGTTGTACCCAGCGTCCCAGCTGAGACGCGCAGAGATGTGGCAGAGACCACTGAAGGTCCCACACCCACCAACGAGCGAGAGACGACGCCTGTGGCGGTGTTAATGGGTGAGTGAATGCAAACTCATGTTAGTTCCTGAAAATTACAGATAAATTTTAGAATGCGGATTGCATACAATGTGTGTGTATGTATGTAAAAATTTTAATATTTGTATGTTCAAAAGCTTCTTACAACTTTTTTCAGGAACATTCTACATTAAGTACTTTTAAAGGAATGAATACTTTGAAACTGAGGTCATTACCTAATTGAATTGACAAAACTGAATTATTTTATTGAATTGACAAAACTGAACTTTCAGCATTTTGTTTTTATAGTTTGAACGGGTTACCTTTGTGATGTTCTAAAACTTCAGATGTTAGCATAAGGATTAAATGAGGCAACGCAAAGACAATAGTAGATAAAGAACAACTGGAGTAAACTCTTGCTCCCATGACAAAAATAATTATGCGCCCATAGCGCTGAACGAATGCTGCTGACGACACCAAATCGCGTTGCAGAAATGAGAACACAGAACACGCAGAACAAACAAGGACACCCCCACCCCCCCCCCCCCCCCCCCCCCCCCCCCCCCCCCCCCCCCCCCCCCGAAAAAAAAAAAAGGATTTTGCAAGCTTGCTCATATATCCTGTACTGTGTACTCTGTGTCGGCATTTCTGCTAGGCGATCGCTGTGGAAAGCAGCACTCATTTGGAACTTTTTTTTGTTGTTGTTGAAGCATGGCCCGATATTTATTGATCTCATTTCATATTGCTACCTAGAATTAGACCTAGTCTCCCAACAAAAGAAAATACACTACTCACTCGTAGCGGCTTTCGACAGCCATCCGGCCATCTTCCTCAGCGATGTTGTTGCTGACTGAGTGAACTTCTTCAAGACCTGATTTCAGTTTATTTATGATTTGTAGTCCCTTCCATTAGGCCTCTTGAATTTAATCGATGTAGCACACAGCTCCGAGTCGGGCTTTAGCGCACAGACCTAGGGTTAAAGGTCATTGCCTGTGTTCTGATGCCCTCCTGCCTCACCGTACTGACCTTGTGTGTCCAGCAGTCAGCTGAAGCTGACCCAGATGGAGGTGACCAAGCTGGTGCTGGCTATGAGGAGCGAGCTGCTGGCCATTGCCCAGGGAACGGTGTTCAGCCACCGACACCTGACCTTCCTACAGGGGGGCCGTACTAGACGTGAGTGATGCATGCGCGCGCGCGCGCACACACACACATACACACACGCACGACCCATGTTGTGTGACTGTTGTTTGCAAATAGGATACTCTAGGCTCATGTCACCATTTTTCGTATTTTACGTACAGTGTGTAATATTACAGTGTTTCACGTGTGTTGATCATTTTCGAATTCTGGAATATGCGAGTGTGATATGTGAATTCTGTTTAGTACCTTTAATCATTGATATACTGGGAATGCGTGCTCATTATTCATGTTTAAGTTCATTTTGTATCGGTCAATTACATTAGTATGTACACGGTACATTCAGTTAATTAGATCATACCGTACGTGAGGGATGTAATACCTAATTTCAGTTTGTTGGGATACAGGAATGTGTTGTGTGTTACCATATTATAATAATATGTAATCAGAATGCCTTTGCTCTCTTTTTACACACACATATAT
>JADBJO010007193.1:12500-30000 GCA_016801955.1 Conus betulinus
GTTTCATATGTTCATAGCTTTCTCTGTCTTGTTTCATTTGTTCATAGTGCTCTCTGTGTTGTTTCATATGTTCATAGCTTTCTCTGTCTTGTTTCATTTGTTTATATGGCTCTCTGTCTGTGATGTTTTATATATGTTCATATCTTTCTCTGTCTTGTTTCATTTATTCACAGCGTATTGTCTATGTTGTTTCACTTGTTCATGGCGTGGTCTATGTTTGTTTCATTTGTTTACAGTGTCCTCTGTGCTGTTACGTTTGTTCACAGCACTGTCTGTGTTGTTTGATTTCTTCACAGTGTTCTCTGTGTTGTTCATATGTTCATGGCGTCTCAGTGTTGCTTCACTGGTTCGAAGTGTTGTGTCTGTTGTTTTGTTTGCTCACAGTGTACAGTGTGTTCTTTCCTTTGTTCATAGTGTTCTTTGTGTTATCCATTACATTCCATGTATAGCTCTGCCCCCTGTCACGAGTTGGTAGCTCTGTGTTTTCTGTCTTTTTTTTTTTTTTTTTTGTAGTTCTGTTTTCTCCCGTCCTTTGTGTATAATACGGCATCATCTGTCTCTGATTTCTAACACTGTGTCACCATGTTTTTACAGCTCTGTGTCACGCCAAGATGTTTATCGCTTTGTATTACCTGAACTGTTCATCGCTCTGTGTCACCTGACACCTGGTCACCGCTCTGTATCCTGTGACACATGTGTCTTGCTCTTTTTGTGTGTGTGTGTGTGTGTGTGTGTGTGTGTGTGTGGTGTGTGTGTGATCTTCACTTGTGTCGTTCATATATAGAACAGGAAAAGAAGAGAGAATCTGTGACGTCACGCATTTACAGCCAGCAGTGTTTCATTTTAATTGTCAGAGGGTGTGTCTTGAGTTTCTATGCACGCTTGTGTGTGTGTGTGTGTGTGTGTGTGTGTGTGTGTGTGTGTGTGTGTGTGTGTGTGTGTGTGTGTGTGTGTGTGTGTGTGTTTTTCATAATGATAATTTTCTTCCTTTACTAAAGGATGTTGTGTCACTGTCCCTCATTGGAAGACAGTGCGTGTGAGTGTGTGTGTGTTGTGTGTGTGTGTGTGTGTGTGTGTGTGTGTGTGTGTGTGTGTGTGTGTGTGTTCATAATGATAATTTCATTCCTTGACTAAACGATGTTGTGTCACTGTCCCTCATTTGAAGACAGTATGATGACGTCCACTGCGGGGCGGGGGGGGGGGGGGGGGGGGGGGGGGGGGGGGGGGGGGGGGGGGGGGGGGGGGGGGGGGGGGGAAGGGGGGTTACCAATGTTGTCATCATCATCATCTTCATCTTATATCCTTGGGCTTCAAAATGCTGTCATCATCACCAAGTTCTAAGAGTGTTTTTTACATGTTGTCAGCATCGCAATGTTTTAGGGGTTTTGTTGTTGTTGTGTTTTACAATTCTGGAATCTTCTCCACAGTTCAGTGGATTTTACACTACTGTCATCATCAATACAAAGTGTGTGTGTGTGTGTGTGTGTGTTTTTGTTATTTATCATGCTGCCGTTATCACCATAGTTCTTTTACGAGTTTCATCATCGTTTTCCAAAGAGCTTTACAGTGATGTCATCATCACCATGGTTACAAGAGTTTTAAAATGCTGTCATCTTCATTATAGTCTTAAAGTTTCGTTGTTGTTGTTGTTTTTTCAATGCTACTATCAGCATCATTATGGCCGTAAGAATTTTTTACAACGGCTGTAATCATTGCCTCCGTTGACAATTCCCCCAAATGGCGGGTGTTGTCAGGCCTCATCAGCTATATTGAGGCCAGCCTTCAGCCCTCCAGAAAATGTTAGGCAGCAGGGGAGAACCAATTCACGAATCAGTGTGTTGTGCTGTGCAGAACCAAAGTGTTGTTGTAGTGAGGAAGGTAATGGTCAGTAAGGTGCGCATAGTGATGGTGGTTGGAACCTGAATGACTGATGAGGGTGTTGTAGTGAGAGAACTGACGGCCAGTGTGGTGTGTACTGTGTGGTGTGTGTGTGTGTGTGCAGAACCTGGATTACCTGTTGAGGGTGCTGCTGCCGGAGGCCCTGAACAGAATTCACAGACAGGTCACAGGGAAGGTTCTGCTTTGAATATGCCGAGTTTGGATCTAAAGTTTTTAGCTGATATTGTTTTCCCTTTTTTTTTTTTTTTTTAAAAAATTGTATTTCATTCGCTGGTACTCTGACGCTGTTAAATGGTTTGATGACATACTTCAAGCTGCCGTTGTCTCCCTTTGTATAGAATGATTTTATGTTGCATTAGTAATGATGACCACAGAATATTGATCCGTGTCAAATTCGGTTTTCTGTCCCTAGGGAGATTATACCCATGTAGGATGGCACCATTCATTGTTTTTTGTGTTTTTTTTTTTTACATAGTTTTTTGTGTCTTTTTTTTTTTAACCAATTCCTGTGGATTTTTTTTTAAAGATGCATTTATGCTACACAACTGTATTTGTAGCTATCGGTCTGTTAATGTGCGTCACATATGCACTCTGCACGGATTATTGTCTCACCCACAAGAGTTAACCAGCAATGTGAGATCATTGTGTTGCATACCTACATTACATATGTCCCGGTGAAATAATGGACAAATATCATGTATTCTGGTCAATGCTTGTTTGCCATCCCTTTCATTTTCTTCACTAAGAATTATTCTTTTAAAAGGCCATTATAGAAATGCCTTGTCAGTTGGAGACGCCCCCCCCCCCCCCCCCACCCTTTCTTCCCCCCGCCCCCTAATCTCTAACATTTCTTATCCGTTTGAGTGGGGGGTGGGGGTATTTCTGCAGGAAATGCAATACAGGTTTATTGAGTGGAATCAGACTAATGTTCAGAAGAGGGGTGGAGACCAAATGTGTGGAATGAATTGTGTGTGGAGACAAAATGTGCTGAATGAATTGTGTGTGGAGACAAAATGTGTAAAATGAATTGTGCGTGGAGACAAAATGTGTAAAATGAATTGTGCGTGGAGATAAAATGTGTTGCAATGAATTCTGCGGGTAGTCAAGATGTGTAAAATGGATTGTGTGGAGACAAAAATGTGAACAATGAATTGTGTGTGGAGGCAAAGTGAGTAAAATGAATTGTGTGTGGAGACAAAATGAGTGAAAATAATTTTGTGTGTGGAGACTAAATGAGTACCATGAATTGTGTTTGGAGGGGAGGAGGGGGGGAGGGGGGTGACGTGTAAAATGCATTCTGCATGGAGACAAAATGTGTTCAATGAATTATGTGTAGTGACAAAATGTGTAAAATGGATTGTGTTCGTGACCTCTCAGAGTCATTGCAAGCTGTTGGATGTAAACAGGATTGAATGACCCACACCAACAAGAAGATTATATACCATTTTAAACTGACAGAGTTTGTTTGTGTGCTGTCTGTACGAATCGATATTTGTGCCTTGTTTGATATCACTCACACACACACACACACACACACACACACACACACACACACACACACACACACACACACACACTAACACACACACACAAGATGTGCTCGCGCACGGATGCAACATACATACACGCACACATATGCACACACATACACGCACACATATGCATACACCAAATACACGCACACATATGACCACATACACGCGAGGATTATCACTTGCTGGAACAAGCAGTATGGAGTAGAATTAAGTAAAGATAGACTCTCCAAGAGTAAGTATATTGATTCTTGTGGTTTGGATAACAAACCGTAGTTGAATCATACTTGCGTAATCTAATTCAGACAGATTAGTTCGCTATCTTACAGGATAAAACTTAATGCGTTCATCACAAAAATACAGCAAAAATGTTAGATGTTTATGTGGTGAACAAAATTTCTAGCAAGCACATCATTTTTGAATGTCAGAGGTTAAGACCTATCTTACCAGTGATTTCTGAAATTGTATTGAAGGCGTTTTCAAAAATGCTACTAGTTTGTTTAATATTGCGAAATGTTTACTTCATAGTCCTGTAGGATATTTGTTATAGACTAGTTGATTGTAATTGTTGTGAATGCTCATTTTTTCTGACCTTTTTTTTTTTCTTCCCCTTATCAAAGAGACTAAACACATACACACACAATACACACACAAAATACCCCCCCCCCTCCTCCTCCTCCTCCTCCCCCCCCTCCCCCCCCCCCCCCCCTCCCCCCCCCCCCCCCCCCCCCCCCCCCCCCTCCCCGTCTAATATCACTATGTGGATAGACGTTAAATTACACGCACGGACGCGCGCGCGCGCGCGCTCACACACACACACACACACACACACACACACACACACACACACACACACACACACACACAGCGATTTTAACGACAAAAGATATATTTCTATGACTTTCAGAACATTGTCGATTCATAACACAGACACAGATTTTGGGAACAACGTGCTATCTGTTATTTAACTTCAACGTTCTATTTGTCAGTTAGTTTCGACAAGGCAAAGTACAGATTTCTGTGGCATTTTGAACAGCCTGCTCACAACAAAAGAGAAGAGAGGTGGCCCCATGGTTACAGCGTTTGTCTGCAGAGCTGACAGTCATGAGTTCAAACCAATCGTTGGGGTCAGTTTGTTTGTTTTTTCGGCTAGAAAATCCGCACCGACCACCCAGACACAACAAGGTACCTGATTCAGTGCAGGGAAGGTTAAAGGCGGCCGAAGGAGTGGGATGGGCTCCGTCTTCCATCATGCCGTGCCCTAGACATGGCGAATCTCTGACAGTTTCCACTGCCCCTTAGGTCACCAAGCTATGGGAACTTTTTTTGTATATCATTTTTCCCCCTGTAAGATTGCAGTCCCCTTGAGGAAGCTGTTTTGACCGTATCTTCAACTAAAGAACATGTTCGCGATCAACTTTACTTTTATTCGGCAAGGAGGTTCCGAGGCATGTGTTGTCCACCAGATGGTGGGTGCAGATTTGGGTAGCATCTGCAATGTACGCATCACGAAAAGAATGGAAACCAACCAAGGAACAACCGAAGCTTTTCCACACCTTACAAGAAAAAAATGCCTTAAAACAAAACAGTTCACTCCCCTTTCTCAACACGGCAGTAGAATTACTGTATACTATAATATATCCGTCGCATTACTAGTATTCTGGGACACATCATGATCAGAATATCTTTTTTAACATTAGTCGAAAGAAAATTGTTTTGCCACCAGTAAGGTTCGGCCACAAATAGAAGATTTATAAAAATAAAAAAAACAAAAAAAAAAAAAGGGGGGGGGGGGGGGGGGGGGGGGGGGGGGGATGTAGTTGCGGTCGTTATTAAGCGTGTCTCAAACCCCTTGGGTACTAAACGTGTTGTCCAAACACAAAACGACGGGCTGTAATCCGCCTAATTCGGCTCTAGCCGTCAACCCCCCCCCACCACCCCCACCCCCCACCCTCCTTTCCTCACCTTCTCCCTCTTTTTCTTTTTGCCTCTCTCCCGACCTCCCCTCCATGGTATTTTAGGAAAAGGCTCCACAAGAACAGGCTGTATAACTCCCCCACCCCCACCCGGGGCACTCTATGTTCCCCATGTCTATATTCCCCCAGGTCTATGTTTCCCCAGGTCAATAATTATTCCCCCAGGTTTATATTTTCCCAGGTTTATGTTCCCCCAGGTCTATATTCCCCCAGGCCTTTGTTCCCCCAGGGCTAAGTTCCCTGGATATTTACGCAATGTACTCTTACCATCACAACGCTTTATGGTCAGTAGAGCATTTGCCTCAGTCGAGTGTGTGCGTTTGCAAAATAAGTCGTTCGCATCAAATACCCAAGCCTCACCCCCGCCTCCTGTTAATGGGAGAGGGGTCTACTGGAATCAGTCTGCCTGTCTGTGTGTCTGTGACTGTCCGCGCGTTTTCTCAGAAATGACTGGATGAAATTTGGTCATTTTTGGTGTTATCACTAGACACCCGAACATTTTCAAACACGAAAGGTCAAGGTCGCGAATCATGGGACAGAAACGATTTAGTCCAAAAATGCCGATTTCTTGGAAACTATTTGACCGATGTTAACTTTTTTTTCCTTTTTTTTTTTTTTTTTTTTTTAGCAAGCAAGTTATTTGACGAAGCGCGATTGGAAGAGTCAGGTAAAAACGACGTTAGTCCAGTGGTTAACGCTTTATCTGGGTTCTAATCCTGTACTCGGTTTTTTTTTTTTTTTTTTTTCGTTCCCTTGGCAATGGGGAAGTAACCTTGCAGCGCATTGCCTACGTATATGTGAGACTTTAATGCGATAATGACCCTCTTAGACAGAAGACAGCGATTAGCCAAAGCCACCATCCCTATCAGCAGTATGTTTTTATACGGCCTGGGGTCTCAGATTATACTCATCACGCAGTGTAAACAATCGCAGGTGGACACACGCCATTGTGACCGTCCGAAAACTGTCACCACGCCAACAGTGTACGTACAATCGTCACGTGATACCAGTCTGACCAATCAGAAAACCAGTCACAGCTTTGATGTATTTATAGCGGAAACGAAGTAAGCCTTTACAGAAAGGGTAACACATTAGTCTTGCACGACGAAAGTGACAGTTCTCACAATTTTGTTGGTGTGTGCGACGTTGAACGAGGTTTTCATGACAGATGGCCCGTCTCTTTCTCTCTCTGTCTCTCTCTGTCTGACTCTCTCTCTCTGTCTCTCTCTCTCTCTCTCTCTCTCCGAACTCTTTTTCAGTGCCATCACAGATGGCTCTCTCTCTCTCTCTCTCTCTCTCTCTCTCTCTCTCTCTCTCTCTCTCTCTCTTGAACTTTTTTCAGATGGCTAATGAGAAAAACTTCTTAAAAAAAGGATTTTTTTTATGCCTGACATTTTTTGTCTTGATATTTAGTCCACATGTTTCAGCTCTCTAACACGATATACATCGTGACTTATCTATTTCACGGCATGAACTGTCGAAAGGGGAATGTCTTGGCTTGACCACACATGACTCATTGAACATGGTTTATATTTTTAACTTTTCTGTTTCAGACATACACTCTCAGAACTCTTTTCTTGTTTTAACTTTCCCGATTCATGTCACCAGTTAGGCAGGTCTTAATGCGAAACTGTACAAAGTTCTGAAAGACCGCACGAACCTTTGTAATTGGTTGTAAAACCGTGCGAAGCTCTGTAAAACACTGTAAAACCGTGCGAACCTCTGTGATTTAAACGCTGTAAAAACGTCCGAAGCTCTGTAAAACGCTGTAAAAACCGTGCGAAGCTCTGTCAAAACTGCAAGCACCCTCGAAAACCATGCTCAACGCTGGGTATAAACTAAAGATCAAAATCGATTCACAATAACGAGAATTTAGATGTCCAGCATCTGATATTGATAAGACTGCAGTTCCTCCCCCGCCACATCATTTTCTGCATTTCTGGTCAGTATGACTCAGGTGCCCATTCTTTTTCTACATTTGACAGATTCTTTCCAATCATGTGGTGGAGTTTTAAGTTGCACGACGATTTCATTCTAGACTTTCTCTGCCTCATCTGCCTGACAAAACGATCCGTAATGGCCACGTGACCTGTGTGTTCTCACGTGTTATGGGGCCCTTCGTGGTCGGCTTGACTGTAATTAAAACCAGGACTGGACATGACAAGCGCTCGGTGCGAGAGCAGAAATAATAGAACGGCTGGTGGGAAGGGTTAGGAATTTCATCAGTGTCCGCTGTTTTTTTTTGTTGTTTTTTTTTTTTTTTTTTTTTTTTTTGGGGGGGGGGGTTGAGAAAGTATAAAGAAAAAAAAGAAAAAATAAGGAGAAAAAATAGGAGACAAAAAGAGGAAAATATGGGGATGACATCATTGTTGGGCATTCTCCTGACTGTAGTTGGTCTGCCCATTATTTGTGTTAAAAAAAATGCATCAATGAATAGAAACACAAATGTCAGGACGACATGGTTCTCCCAATTTCTCCAAGTTGCATCTTGATTCTTCATTCATTGTCTGGTGCAGAAAGTAATGATGTCATCATTTTTCTATATTTATTCTCGTTGTCTTCTGATTCATCAATCGTTTAGTTAAAATGTCCACATTTTCCCTTGTCCTTTGACTGTTCCATTATTTGTCTAGAAAAAAAAAGAGTCTGGATGTTATTTTCCTGAGTGTTTATCATGTGTTTTAAAAAGGAAAAAAGACAGGGTTTTTTAATCTCCACATTTCTTCTCGCTATATGTTGACGATTCAATCATTTGTCTGAGAAAAAAAAAGTTTGGAGGTCATTATTTTTCACATTTCTCTTAATTGACTTTTTAACGTTCAATTACATCATTTTCCACTTTTTTTTCTTTTGTCTTTTCAATGTTCAAAACCACTTTTATGTTAACAGAAAGTTGGTCATCATCTCCCACATTTCTGCTCGTTATATACTGATTTTCCATTCATTTTATTGTAACTCAACTCTGGATGTCATTACCGTCAGCAATTCTCCTAGTTTATATGTGGACTGTTCATTTACACTTCTGATCACTTATTTCAAATCCTCTTGTCATATTTAAATCCAGTAGCGTATTGTCATGGTCGACCCAGAGCAACAGACGAGATGAGATAACGGTGTGTGTGGAGTAGTAGTATAGTAGTAGTAGTAGTTTCATTTTAAAGTCTTTTCACAGAATTATGCTTTATTAGACGACTGTGCGTTAGCGTATCTCCATAGCGACGCCGCTGGCTTAGCTGATTGCAGTGTTGCGTCCGATGTTTAGGGTCTACACTGGAGACAAAGCCGTAGCGCTTTGATCGTGAACTGAAAGGCCCAGAATACCATGCTCCTACGTTTTGTTTTGCTTGGGTTTGCAGTGCTCCAAACGTTCTGGTTTGGTGGCTAACATGAAACAGAGGAAGAGCAACTGGAGACTTCTTTTTAAAAAATTCGTTGATGGAATGAAAAGCATAAAAATCAAAGCGGTTCTTACTAGAATGTGTGGCGGTACTTCAGTTATGAACAAATTATTTTTTTTCAAAAAACGGCTCAGTGACAAGTGATTTTGAATGTCTTGTTGTGCCAGTGTCATTTCAAATATGATTTCTTACAGAAGTGGACAAACATTGAAAAGAAAAGTAAACCGCGGAATTAGTTCTGTTTTGAAAACAATGACAAACCAGAATCAGTCGGAAAAAAATCACATTGGTTTATGGGCAAAAACTCTCAAATACAGAAAGCTGAATTAACAAGATCAGGCCACCTGTTCCTGCTTTCGCTTGAGAATTAAGCATGGCATTGACACATTAAGAATTGCATAATTCTGATTGGGAAATATAACAATGCCTAGGGTTTATACGTGGATAAATGTCTCCCCCCTCTCTCTCTCTCTCTCTCTCTCTCTCTCTCTGTCTCTCGGTCTCTCTCTCTCTCTCTCTCTCTCTCTCTCTCTCTCTCTCTCTCTCTCTCTCTCTCGTGTGTAATACTCCAACCTCCAATTTTTACGATTTCTATCGGTTTTCTTTTTAATATATTTGGTTGCTTTTTTTAACACTGGGATCTCCATTCTTCCATTTTCCCCCACTTCCTCACTTTTTTTTTTTAAACTGACTCACACTCACCACGCTTTGTGTGTGTGTGTGTGTGTGTGTGTGTGTGTGTGTGTGTGTGTGTGTGTGTGTGTGTGTGTGTGTGTGTGTGTTTGTCTGTCTGTCTGTGTGCCTGTGTGTGTGCAACGGATGGACATTCCCTTGCTGAGCTGAATGTTTTAGCGTTTGAAACAAAGCGTCTTGGTTTATTCTGTAAACTAATGTGTAGTGCACTGACGCTTTCATTCTGCGATGTTTACTGCATAGTATATTTTTCATGGATGCTCCTAGTCATAGTCTTCTATGTTGTTTAGAAAAACAGACAAGTCAACAAAAGTTAGTTTATAGAAAACATGAGAATAATGGAGTGTGTGTGTGTGTGTGTGTGTGTGTGTGTGTGTGTGTGTGTGTGTGTGTGTGTGTGTGTGTACACGAACTTCTCTGCAATACATATTCATAAACAAGTCCCGAGTCATTTCAAATGATGTATGACTTCACAGGCTTGTTTATATGACCATTACACTGTCCTCGACCTTTTTATTTTGTTTGAACATCTGTGTTAAACGCAAACCTACGTCCCTCTTTCCAACCTCTGCAACAGAACTGATCCAGCACATACAGGGGGAAAAATGTCATCGTCTGACACGAGCCGTTCCCTCAGCCTGGAGTTCCACACAATGAAGAACTCGTGATCGACCTCACGGGAGACTCAGACCCAGAAGAGCTGCCTGACCTGACGGCGTCGGTCAGTCCTGAACGGCCGGAGGACAGAACGCCCACCCTCGTCCTGGAGGCCCCCACTGTGGGATCACCCAGACCAAGAAAAAGAAGAAGAACCACAGTGCGGGGACTCTGCAGACGGGTGTCTGAGGGGCCGGAATCTTTTGTCCCGTCCGGCCGCGAAGAGACAGGTCAGGGTCAGGTCAGGTAACTCTAGCGGCTGTTCTGAAACAGCAGATCAAGCTAGGTACGACGGTGTCAGCACACAAAAACGGCAGTATTATATAGCAGGTCTCCAAGACGCCTGCTGTCCCCTACCCACCAGCCAGTTCCAGGAGGGAGTTATTTCCCGTACCCCAAATGAAGCTGTGGCAGAGACAACTGATTGGTCGACACCCATGAACAAGGCTAGTGACGAGGACAGTGTCAGCACTAATGGGTGAGTGAATGGAAAGTCATGTACTATAGCAAGTGTCAGATGTGTTAAGGCCCTGAAAATGTCAGGCAACATACTTATGGGATGTGTGTTGTATACTTAGAGTGAACATATCTACCTGGAAAATGCTGTAACAGCTTTTTTTGTTCTCATGATCTTCCACCTAGAGTAGTTGTAATGCCATTGAAGGAAATGAATACTTTAAATTTGATGTAATGTTTCAATGAACCGACAAAAATGAATCTTCATTCAGTACTTTGAGTTCTAACGGTCTGCCTGTGTGATGTTTTTAAAACTTCAGTTGTTATTCTTAAATGGGGCATGACATAATAATAATTAAATAAAGAACAGGTAAGGTAACTCTTGTTCCTCTGATGAAATAATTACACGCCCATAACTCCAAACGAATGCTTCTTACGACACCAAATCGCCTAGCAGAAATGTCAACACAGAGTACACATAACAAACGAGGAGACATCCAGGGGATAGCGTGTTATCTTTTTTTTTTTTCTTTTCAGCTTGGGAGCAAGAGTTACCCTCTTTGTTCGTTATTTACTCCAGATGTTCGTTCGTAAAACAGTGGGAAGTTTGTTCTTCAATACACACTGAATTCTCATACCACCTCTTCTATCGAGTGGCCCTGGGACATGAACTGATAGAATGTATGTGGAATGATGTGTCGGGCAGCTGGTCGTGGGGGCAGGGCGGGGGGCGGGGGGGGGGGGGGGGGGGGGGGGGGGTGGGGGTATGTATGTCAGTCGAAGCATCTCCTTTCCTACTCAGTGCTGCTGTCTTGTGGTTTTTCCAGTAGTGAGTTTTGAACCAGCCACTTCGATCGTCTGCCGCCAACTCAACACATGTCTCAGTTCCCTCCCTTGAACAACACCGTGCGGCATGACTGGCCTTTTTCACTGTGCGTTTTGATAATGCTGCACACTTGGGCTGAAATATGCAGTGGCGCGTTTCTCGTCATGAATGGAAAAAATAGCGAGTATTCGAAAAGGGTAGGCGTAAAAAATTTCGGTGCCAGAAATTTGAATGGACTATTGCAAATAAAAAGAGGCGTGTTGAAGAAAAAAAAAAGTTACAACTTTTATCTTCAACCCCAACCGACAATCCTACTCCCCCCCCCCCCCCCCCCCCCCCCCCCCACACCCACACACACACGCACATCCCTCGCCTCGCCTCACTTCTGTCCACTCCGCCTCCCCTGTCGCCATTCTCTATGCCCACCCCGAATAAGAGGTGAATGGCAGAGAGTGAAAACGATGTCCCTCGCAAGCACAGTCGACACAATGGAGTCAACCCAATGGAAAGTAGTTTGTGAATCAAATTCATTGGTAGAGAACAGGTAGTGTTTGCATGGTTGTTGTTGCGAAGAGAAGATTATAAAAAACAAAATTCAGACAACCCGTAGACAACAAAGAATTCGACAGGTATACCACACATACCCTCCTCCCCATCTCTCTCTCTCTCTCTCTCTCTCTCTCTCTCTCTCTCTCTCTCTCTCTCTCAGGGAGGAAGGGGAGGAGGGAGGAAGAGGGAGAAGGAGAGTGTCCGTATATATGGTGTCGTTTCTAAGAGAAGAATGATTTGGGGAGCAATGTGCATAAGCAAAAAAGAGTTACCGATTTTTTTTTTAATGCTGTCTCATAGATTATTCGATTTTTAACCTATACATCCAAAAACACGAGCATGATTATTCCTGCAACGTTTGAATGGCATCTTGCAAATGTAGAACGATAATTTCTGCGCATTTTTGGTTTGGTTTGGTTTGATCTAAGGCGCAGGTCCACGACTTCTCTCTCTCTCTCTCTCTCTCTCTCTCTCTCTCTCTCTCTCTCTCTTCTCTCTCTCGGCATAGTCTGATATTCATTGACTAGATTTCAGTTTATTTCATGCTGTTTATGATTTGCCGTCTCTTTACTCTGGGGCTCTTGAACTGGTCGATGTGGCGTAGCTCGGAATCAGGCTGTAGCGCACACACTTAGAGCTAAGCGTCATCGTCTGTGTCTTGATACCCGCCTCGCCTCATTGACCCCCTGTCCCTGTGTGTCCAGCGCTCTGCTAAAGCTGGACCAAGCGGAGGTGGCTAAACTGGTGCAGGCCACGAAGACAGAGCTGCTGGCCATTGCCCAGGGGAAAGTCTTCAGCCACAGGCACCAGACCTTCCTACAGGGGGGCCGTGCTAGACGTGAGTGATGCAGGCGCACACGCACACCACACTGAAATTCAACCCATGTTGTGTTCTTGTTTGCAAATGTAACACTCAAGCTCATGTCACCAGTTTTCTTATTTTATGTACAGCGTGTGTGTATCACACAGTGTTTCATGTGTGTTTGATGATGTCATACGAATGCTTGAATATGCGAGTGTGATATAAAATGTAAATAATGTTCAATGCTTTTAATCGCTGGTATACGTGCTCAGATACAATTATCGTGTGTAAATTCTTTTTGTAGCAGTCAAATGCAGAAATATTTACGCAATACACTGTGGGAATAGTGTATGTGGATCGTATTATGCGTGAAATATGTGTAATACGTGATTTTGTTTGATTGGAAAACGGGAATACATAGTGTTTGTTACGACATGTATTGTAAACAGAACACATATTTGCTCTCTCTGTATACACATAATTATACGCAGTTTGGTAGTGGAAGAACACAAATACAGTCTACCAATTTTTGTTTATGATTTGGCGAAGGCTTGAAATGAAAAAGGAAAAGACGGAAGAAAGATGAAAAAAATGAGAGAAAAAATGTCACAGAACTATATTTTGAAATAAAACATCTTGGCAGTCTATGGACTACCAAAAATTCATCCTGAAGACAAAACTATTCACTGTCTGATACGAGGCCTTTCGTTCACTGAACTGAAATTGTCGGGGAAGCTCGGCTGATGGGGATCCCTTGGCATTCAATCGAGATATACCATAGTTTACAATTCCATGGTATTCTCACCACCAAAGGAATCCAAAACGGAATCCATCAGCACCCCAAAGCAGTCAGCGAAGGCTGGAAAGTGCAACGAAAAGAAAGTGTGGTAAAGAAATAAGTTGTTGAAAAGCTAAAATCATGTCTAGAAAATAAGGGTAGACCCCTGAACCTATACTTCAGGATCCATTTAAGGATGCAAGGGAGATCAGAAAGTGTTGCCTGTCACAGTAGTCGGCTTAGCTGTCAAATAACTCAAGCATTTTCAGCAGCAGGACAGCCTTTACTTGGATCTCGTAAGAGATGCAATCTCCCACTGACTGACCAAGCGATGATATGTTGAACAATTCAGTAGTGGAAGAAAACAAGTGTAGGCAAACAATTCCTCCAACTTAAATAAATCATGATTTGGCAAAGACTCGGAAGAAAAGTGTGTGTGTGTGTGTGTGTGTGGGGGTGGGGGGGGGGGGGGGGGGGGGGGGATAAAGAAAATGAGAATAAAAAGTCGTGGAAATATGTTATGATTATGAAGTCTTTCACTAGTAGCCTATGAAGACCATTGTAACCGATCTTGAAGGCAAATATTCATATTGAATATTGATATTGAACGATATTGGCTGGATGACACGGGAAACGAATGAATGAAGCGCCTGCTGGCAGCTCTTCAGTTGGCACTACCCAGGTAGGCAGCCCGTTGTGTAAACGAGTGTGGATTGTAAAACACTTAAGAGTTTGGTCTCTAACCATGGATGGGCGCAACATAAGTCAAGTCAAACAAACAAGTCAAGTCAAGTAAACTTATTATCTCAATTTTGAGAAATTAATTTGTGGTCACACACATTCACAGCAAATAAACAATAATTTAGCCACATTACCCATTTCACCACTTTCTCAAGCACATTTCTGCTCTTCACAGTCAACCCACCATACCAACACATAAATGAGAAAGTTAGAACAGATTCCAAGAAGCATGAATAAAATGTCCGAAGAATGTCAGTATTCACATGAAATGAAATGATCGCAGCTTGCGAAGACAATATAATCTGGTTTGACATTTTTTGTGGACATACTCAACATGGGATTTAAAATTCAGCTTATTATATAAAAGTTCCTAAATATTTGTATGATTCAACACGTTCTACTTCAGCACTTTTGAAAAAAGTGGTGGTACAGCTTTTGGATTCTTTCTAAAATCAATCAACATTTCTTTCGTTTTTGTTACATTCAGATCAAGATAGTTATGATCGCACCAGTCAACAAATCTTTGAACCTCCTTGAAGTAAACAGAATCAGAGTTGGAAAGATCTACAAGTGCTGAGTCATCTGAATATTTAATGTACAAAGTTGAATCACTTCCTGAACAATCATTTGTGTACAGAGTAAAAAGCACTGGTGATAAAACAGTACCCTGGGGTGCGCCAGTTGAAATGACTCTGGAAGACGAAACAACACTTTGATATCGAACAGACTGTGTGTCTCTGTGTAAGAAAAGAAAATCATTATCCAAAGAATGAGCTTGTTACCCACATTTATGTTAATGAGTTTCTTTGCCATCAGAGATGTGGTTGTATGGTGTTGAATGCTGATGAGAAAATCAATAAAGAGAATGCGTACAAAGGAGGCAGGTTTTTCGAGGTGAAAAAGCATGATGGAGAAGTGTGAGTGTGGCATCATCTGTTGATCTGTTCTGTTGGTATGCGAACTGAAACGGGTCTTGGTACTGTGTAGTATCTTTTAAAACATAACTGAGGACAATTCTTTCAAGACATTTCATTGCAACAGATGTGAGGGCAACTGGTCGGTAATCATTTAAACAGCTTGGGTTGCGTTTTTTTTTGGGAACAGGACATACAGTGGCATTTTTTTTTCCATAAAACAGGAATTATACATTCTCTAAGTGACCAGGTAAACAAACGACTGTAAACATAGGAGAGCTGAGAAGCACACACCCTTCAACAATTTTCCACAGATATTATCAGGGCCCATTGCCTTTCTCACATTTAAACGTTTGAAAAACAACTGAACATCATTTTCCTCAATCACAACAGAATCACTTCATCAACATCGTTTTTAACATTGCTTTGGAGTTCTTCCTTCACTTCCTTTAAATTCTTTACTAAAATCTTTATCATCAAATCTACAGTAAAAAATCGTTCAGCTTTTCTGCAAATTGCTTCTGTTCTTTTGCTGTTTTTTTGTTACTAATATTTTTGTTTTTGAACATTACCTGAACCTGATAAAACCTTTATTCCTTTCCATGCATCTCGCATATTTCCATTCTGGAACATGTTTTCAACTTTTCTCTTGTAAGCTCTCTTTGATTCTTCAATCTCCGTTTGCAGTTTCTTTTGTACAACCTTACGATCGATCGCTTTTATTGCCTGATTGAAAAGCTTTTTTTTTTTCTCATTTAGAGTTATTTTCAGAGATTTTGTACCCCCAGGTTTTGTTGTTGGGAAATATTTTGATAGTTTTAGTAGTAGGTACAATCATGTGTTCACAGAAAGAAATGTAGCTGGAAATAACATCGGTGGCTTCGTTAATGTCAAAACTAGAATTCAAAAACAAATTCCAATCTGTACATTCAAAACAACCTGTAATTTCATCAACACTTTCTTGTGTCCAACACTGCACTTGCTTTTTAGTGATAGGTTGTGTTTTCACTTTTGGTCTGTAAGCTGGCAAGAGATGAATGGCATTGTGATCAGACTGACCAACAGGGGGGAGCTGAACACACTTGTATGCAGATGGTATATTACAGTAGCATAAATCAAGTTTTATCCTTTCTTGTAAAACATGACACATACTGTTTAAAAGAAGGCAGGCTTGAATTGAGGTCACAGTCATTAAAATCTCCGAGGATAAAGCACGGTGCGTCGGGTGACATGGCCTGCAGAGCGTGAACAGAGTCCGTGATTTCTGCTGCAGCTGCACGTACAGTATTTGCGGATGGTGGCACGTAAACAACAGTCATGAAGAGCTGTCCGAACTCACGTGGCAGGTATTTCGGTCGCAGTCGCAGTGACACTGCTAAAAGTTCCACGTCACGCGTACACACTTGACGACGCACTTTAACGTTCTCACTGTTACACCACTTCTCGCTCACGTACATACACACCCCCCCTCCCCCCCTTGATTTCTCTGTCACGCGCTTGTCTCTGTCCATTCTCAGTGGCACACCAAATCCGTCCAAAGCTAAAATGTCTGTCTGCTATTTCTTCGCTCAGCCAGGTTTCAGAAAAACACAGCACATTCGCATTTCTAAATTCGTTTAAATGACGTACGCTTGCTTGCAGTTCATCAAAATTATTTTTTGTGAAACTGGTCTGATCGATCGGACGTTGGCTAAAACGATTGACGGGAGGGGGGTGTAAGTAGTACCGTTATTCTTCAGTCTGTTTTCTCCCCCCCCCTCTCTGTCCTCTCTTCCGCTTGCTTGATTTGCTGTGTCTTTCTGGTTGTCTTTACTTGATTGTTTCTTGAAACTTGCTGATAAAATGTCTGGTGAACATACCTGCATTGTTTACATGTCCGCCATGTTGGAAATGCGAAACTGCACTGTCACACAAATTCAACAGAAAAGATATCACAGTCATTAAAGCACACAAACTTGCTGGGTTTACACTTTTCATCTTGAGATGGACAAAAGAAGACGTCAGCAGACGTGTGTTGTATGACTGTGGATAGCCAACAGAAGACGCCAGCAGACGTGAGTTGTTTGACTGTAGATAGCTAACAAAACGTCAGCAGACGTGTTTTGTATGACTTCAGATGGCTAACAGAAGACGTCAGCAGTCGTGTGTTGTGTGACTGCAGATGGACAACAGAAGATGTTATCAGACGTGTGTTGTATATGACTATTGATGGACAACAGAAAACGTCAGCAGACGTGTGTTGCATGACTGTAAATGACTTACAGAAGACGTCAACAGAC